>MCFE01000786.1:0-36332 GCA_002104905.1 Basidiobolus meristosporus CBS 931.73
TAGGGGGTCATAGTACAGTCCAAAAGTCATATTCATAAGTAACCAATAGGAATTATTTCACAATGTGTAGATCAAAGTCAGTAGAACTCAAAAAGGAAAAAAACCAACGAATCTTGGGCGAGCAATCTACAGTTGGTAAACTTACATATATTCCAAGAACTCGCAGAGTGATTTCAACATTTCTCTATCGTGTGCACTGTTAGAGGCACTTTAGCACTGCAGTCACATATATATTTACCCCAGAACTTAAATTCTGTTAACCACTAAACCTCACATAGTTCCAATTCGGAACTTTTGTCACAATGTTAAGTCTGGACACCATGACAATTGCAAAAACCCCACCACCTTGTATAGTTTCCTTAGAAGCCTATCTCAACTGTCTGAATAATCCAGCACTACTCATATCGCACATCACTACACACTCGACACCTCCGAAATTCAATATACTCTACGCTAATAGCTATTTTCTCACACTATGCGGCTTGAGAAATTTTACCACCATTTCTAGCCAACTAAACGAACATATTGTCCCTGCAGACCAGGAAAAATTTCTCACCTGGCTTCAAAGAGTCAGCAAGAACGAAATATCTGATGAAGAAACCTGCACAATTCACATATATGGTGAGCACCCTGACTCGGAATCTACCGCGCAAAAAGGAAGGCCAAAGTGTAGATTGTCAAGTGAAAAAGTGAAGCTTGAGTGGAGTGGAGTTAGTGTTAATAGCGAAGCAATAGTTCTGACAGGAGCAGTTATCGTCGAAGCAAAAAAGGGTAACGTGGCAGATGCGGAGGACTGTTTGGTGGAAAAATCAGTTCAAGCTGAACATACAGAAGTCATAGAGCGTAAAGATACGAACTTGAAAGATGATTGGCAGAGCGTAGTAGAGGTAGGTTCAATGATACGTAACCTGTAATAGGCAAGCAGGTAAACATAGTAAACAACATCTAACATCCAAATCGTATTAAGCTAGGAAATCTTTTCACCGGTGGCGGTGCTACGGGAGAGCTCTTTCGTAACTATGATTGGAGCAATTCATTTCTAGGGCCAGTCACCAAATGGCCTCAATCCCTACTCACAGCCGTGTCATTATGCATAGCATCTCCACTTCCTATGGCAGTATGGTGGGGACCACAGTTGACGATAATCTAGTAAGTTAAAGATAGCTAATTATATTTTTGGTGTTTGTCCAACTATTGCCAGCACCATTGTCGAGGATGTTTGGACTAATAAGGAGATCAATGTAGCAATGACGGATATTGTGGTGTCGCAGGACAAAAGCATCCAGCCATGTTTGGGAAAGAAGGACCAGTACATTGGGAGGAACTTTGGGAGGGCATAAGGCCGTTTGCAGAGCAAGCAATGCAAGGAAAAAACTCATACGTGGAAGACGATTTGTTGCTCATGACGAGGAGAGGGTATCTCGAGGAGACGTACATCACGGTAAGTGGGTGTGATGAGGTGAATCGAGGAGAGGGAGGGAGGGAAGAGACACAATACTAACTAAATTGGTACTAGTGGTCATTTATACCGATAAGGCAGGAGGATGGCACGGTGGGTGGACTGCTCAATCCGTACATTGAAGTGACAGAGAGAATACTAGCCGAACGGAGGTTGAAAACACTCAGAGATATAAATGCTGAAACTAACGTTGCCAAAGATGCCAGGGAAGTATTTGAATCCATTGGAAAAGTACTTTCAGAGAATCCGTATGACATACCATTTGCGGCACTTTATACACACATCCTCCTAGACGATGAAGAAATGGAGGAATCCTATGACTCTGAGAGCAATGTCACGGCTAAATCGGAGTCCTTACATTTATCACAAACAGTTGGAATGCCAGAAGAACATCCATCAATGTTCCCTATCATTAGACTTACACCATCGTTCGAAGCCAATGTCCTTCAAGACGCTGTGAGGCTTGCATACGAAAGCAAGCAAAGCGTGAAGATCGAGCTGGGTGAATGGTTTGGAGAAGTACCCATTCGCGGATGGGACACCGCAACGACACAAGCAATAGTAAGTCCGATCATGGGGAACAACAAGGACGGAGTGATGGGAGTTCTAGTAATCGGACTCAATGCAAGACGAGAGTATGATGAAAGTTATGAGACATTTGTCGAGCTCGTTTGTCGGCAAACAGGATCAGCCATCATCAACATCAGTGCATACGAGGAAGAGGTTCGGAGATTCAAGGAGTTGGCGGCAATTGACCGAGCCAAGACAGCATTCTTCAGCTCAGTTTCACACGAGCTCCGCACACCGCTGACCTTGATCTTGGGGCCAGTGAAAGACATGCTGTTGGAAAAAGACCTTGCCTCAGAGACGAGGTCAAAGATTGTCTATATGCATCGCAATGCGGAACGGTTGTTGCGACTAGTGAATCTACTGTTGGACTTCAGCAAAATCGAAGCAGGAAAGATGCAGGTAAGTGCCAGATATGTTCTTGAGACGGGAGTGAGGTGAATGAATGAGTGAGTACTAACGTGGAAACATGATCATGTTGTAGGCCACTTTTCAAGAAACAAATCTGGGCAAGTTCACGGCCGACCTGGCGAGCATGTTCCGATCGGCGATCGAGAAAGGAGGAGTCCGGTTTGAGGTGGACTGTGAGAGGATGGAAAGGAATGTATGGGTTGACAGGGACATGTGGGAGAAGATCGTGTTCAACCTGATTGGGAATGCATTCAAATTCACGATGAAAGGGTCGATCACAGTGAAGCTGGCATCATCTGAGGATGACAGGCAAGCGATACTGTCGGTGGCAGACACTGGGGATGGGATCCCGAGCCATGAGATTATGCGAGTGTTTGAGCGGTTCCACCGAGTCGAAGGACGAAAAGGGCGCAGCCACGAAGGGACAGGAATTGGGCTTGCACTGACCCAAGAGCTCGCCAAGTTGCACGGTGGTACAGTTGGAGTGACCAGTGAGTTTGGTAAAGGAAGCATATTTACTGTGCATATTCCACTCGGGTGTGGCCATCTGCCCAGTGATCGGCTGGTCGAGCCTTGTCCTGCTGGAGAGGAAGAGCCACAGATGGAGCATCATTGTACATATGGACGATCATTTGTTGAAGAAGCGCGACACTGGCTTCCGATGTCAGAGGAGGAGACGACCGAATATTACTCGAACACATCAAGTACCGATTCAAATGCCGGTGGTTCAGTCAATTTTCCAGTTGTCAGCCGTGGTTGTCGCGTACTACTTGCAGACGACAATGTGGACATGAGAAAGTACATCAAGAGCATCCTGGAGAAATGGTGGAGAGTGACCGAGGCAGAGGATGGAGAGCAAGCATACCAGATGGCAATTGCAGACCCACCAGATCTGATTGTGAGTGATGTGATGATGCCTAACCTCGATGGATATGGTCTGTTGAAGCTACTTCGAACTCAGCCTCTCACCAAATTCGTCCCAGTGATTCTGCTGAGTGCACAAGCTGGTGAGGAGGCACGAGTGGATGGGCTGAGTGCCGGGGCGGATGACTACCTTGTGAAGCCATTCAGTGCGAAGGAGCTGGTTGCCAGAGTGCATACCCATCTGGAACTCGGGAAGCTGAGGGTTGAACTAGAGAGGATGGTGAAAGATCGAACCCAAGAATTAATTGCGAGTGAAATGAGATATAAAATGCTTGCGAAGTTAAGTCCTGTTGGAATATTTAGACTAGATATCAAAGTAAGTACCCCGCCATATTATATATCTTGAATGATTACGTGCCAATTTTACTTCACCGACATTAATGAATTGTTATGTAAATAGGGCAATGTAACGTACACGAATGACAAGTGGTGGTGTATATCAGGTCATAACCGAGATGTGGATCCCACTGCTGCCAACTTTTTGACGAGTGTTCATCCTGAAGATCGTGATCGAGCTGATAAATTATGGAAGGAAGCAATTGAGCAATTCACACATTCAATAGTTGAATTTCGATGGAAACGCGCCAATGGAGAATCGCGTTGGTGTGTTTGTAAGTAGTTATTCAAATTGAACCTTACTTCAACAATGACTCAATGCCATCTGCGTCTCTACTTAGGCGAAATGATAGTACAATACGATGAGGACATGAAACCATGCGGCTTTGTTGGTGCCATCACTGACCTAACCGAACGAAAGTTACTGGAACAAGAGCGTCTTTCTGCTGTCAGACTTGCAGAACAGCAACAACGGCATCGTGCCGAAGAAGCTGAGGAGGTGAAGAGGCAGCAGGAGCTGTATATTGATATGACCTGCCATGAGCTGCGCAATCCTCTCAACGGAATCTACCACAGTGCAGACCTGCTGCACGAATCACTGGAGAAAGTGCAGAAAGAGGTGCGTAAGGAAAGCATCGCGAAAGTGGCCAACTGGCTGGAGAAAGAGATTGAGGATGATCTGGATGTTGTTGATACGATCACCCTCTGTGCTCAGCACCAAAAGGTAGGGTTCTATTCTATGGATGAGGATGGCGACGATAGCACCAGAATGAGCACAAGAATGTGAGACCGGAGGTTAACATGATTTCATTTGTATGAATAGAAAATTGCAGATGATGTGCTACACATGTCGAAGATCAACATGAATCTGCTGGTACTGTCGAAGACCAAGCTACGTCCTGTTGAGGTTGTCACGAATGTGATTCGAATGTTCGAGACCGAGGTGCGCCTTAAGAGGATAGATCTGCGGCTCGTTGTAGCTGAAGGGTACACTCACATGAAGGTGGACTGGGTGAAGGGGGATCCCACACGGTTCACACAGATATTGTAAGTAGACATATACAGTATCATTTGACGATTGGCTAATGTATTTCGCTTCGACTTATGCCAGAATCAATTTCCTTACAAATGCAATTCGGTTCACAGAGAAGGTGCCCTTTAGACAAGTAACAGTAACACTCGATGCATCTGATCGAGTACCCTCACAGTCAGCTATTGAGTTATCAAATAATGAAAAGGTGCTACAATTAACCGGAACGGCAACAAATGCCAGCGATGGGTGCACTACCAGCCCATTGGGTAAAGATCTAGATGAATGCGAATCTCCAACTTTGGGATTAGACGCAATCGACTTTGGAATGGAATGTGTTGGAGGCGAAGGTGCAGATAGACCAACTGCTGCACACCCCGATGCAGTATACATTGCAGTTGCTATCAAGGACAGTGGGGTTGGAATGACCATTGAAGAGCAAGCTAACCTATTCCAACGATTTGCCCAAGCCAACCCTCGAACATATGCCGAGTTTGGAGGAAGTGGACTAGGACTGTTCATCAGCAAGCGATTGGTGGAGCTGCATGATGGCAAGATCACTGTGAGATCGAAGAAAGGTGATGGTACAACATTCACTTTCTACCTGAAGTGCGATCGGGTGGATGTCATTGGCGAAGGAATATCTGAAGGACATGTTATAGCGGAAAACGACCCTAATCTATTGGAATTCATGTATACTGAACCTCACAAACCTCCAGTGGATAATCTATCCACTTCACAGGGCAATAAGGATAAGCCAAAGAAGAGGCCCATTGTTACCAAAACAAAAACGAAATTTTCGAAGGTCAAGGATGAGAACCTAGTCTATGCGAAGGAGAAGCTAGAATCCTCTGTGTGGGTCCAATCGGATGATATGCAAAATTGTCCAACACCTGGGTTAGAACGTAATCGTAAAGCCACTTCAAGTGAATTACCCACCACACTAAGCAACAGTGTACTAGTTGTGGAGGACAATCTTATCAACCAACGAGTGCTCAAACGACAACTGGAGCTAGCGGGATTCTCGGTTGGGGTGGCCAAACATGGCGCTGAAGCGTTAGAGGTGATGAGTAAGGTCAGCTATCACCTGATCCTAATGGTAAGTCATCCCCTTGAGAAGTGTGAGGCTATTTCATGTAATCAACGATGATTGACCGGAATGGGTTCGATTTGTGTAGGATCTGGAGATGCCAGTGATGGGTGGACTGGAATGCACGCAGCGGATCCGAGAGCTTGAGAAATCCGCGGGAGAGCAGCAAGTTCCGATTATCGGAGTGTCAGGGAATGCGCGGGAAGAGTACAGGCGCCTTGCCCTAGCATCAGGAATGACGGACTACGTTATCAAGCCATACGACAAGCAAGCGCTCATCAGCCTCATCAACTCATTCTTAGCTAGCATAGTGCCTATCTGAATTGCATCTGCATTGTACCATGTATATAGCATATACTAGATTGTCAAATATTTATGGCTCAACCCATGAATAAACAAGGAGATGAATTATTGGAATGCCCTGTTCACTAGCAAGATCTCATACATTCGGGATTACAACCCAAGATTTCATGAAAATCATCAGGTCATTTGCACAATTCTGCAACAAATCAATCGAAATCAAAATATGTCTTCAATCAGTTGGTTTTTTACCCGCAAACAAATCATAAACCTGTAAATCATTCAGATGATGAGTAGATTGAGATTGCTATATAAATTTTTCAGCAACCACTATTAACATGGTGAATCAATGCACCCCTATCATACGCATTTTCTCCATGTGGGCGTTTGCACATTCTACATCCTTACTGAGCGAGTTTCCCTCTTGGAGTTCAGTGTCGATTATTCAATCCTGAATCATCTCAGTGACAATGTTGTTTAGTACTGGTTCAAACATTGTTTACCAGACATGCGGTATTTGTCTAGGGTATCAAGTGTTTCCAAGAACCAGCAAACGAACCGAATGGCATGTTGAGTACTGGTATATTAGCCTGCTTCCTTGCTTCAGTGCATGCCGACCTGGTAAAATGGGGACTTGATTCGAGATTGGTGTACCAAATAGGAAAGCAGAGTTCTTGGGGTTCAACAAGTGTAAGGTGACATGAGAATATAGATGGACTCTGCGGAGGATGAGTACTGGACAGCAAGTATGTGTTAGTGCATGCCGTTACGATAAGCAATTGAACGAAACATATGCCTCGAAAGGTCCTTCTTTCGCGCAGCAGGCTGTTCATTTCACTGAGATATTATAAACCAGTTTGATGTTACATGAGTTTCGAGTTTACTGTCTCAGTGAACTAGTTCAGTATTTCCCAATTAGGATCACTAATATACATCGAAATATGGTTGCCGATTGATATCACTCTCAAGCTAGAATTATTGAAACGAATATAAAATTCCTATCATCATCGGCGTTTCTATCCATCACATATGATCTACCAAATCTACGGTAGCCCCATGAATCTTGCCCAGAAGGAATATTTGTGGTTCACTCTCTAAATTGAAGTTGGGATCAGTTACTACTCCAGGGAATACCCGCAGAAACATCCATATTGAGTAATGAGGTTATTATCTAATCAACTGAATTGGGTACTCCCTCCATATAAGCTTCATTCATCAGCGTCTCTACAGTATTGGTTTCATCCGTGTCAGAGTACAATTTCGTCGCTATTTCCATTAGTTCTCTCAAAGAGTTGAGTAGTATATAAATTCATAGAAGACCAGTATTAATACCTATCAATATATTATCTATATTCCCGTCCAGAACTCTGCAACACGATGCTCAGCCTGGACATATTGACGATTCCCGCAACCCCTCTACCTTGCGCTATGACACTTGAAGAATATCTCAACTGCCTGAACAGGCCTGCACTGCTTCTGAGCTATACCCCCTCAGACACTACAGTCCTGCCTCCCGCTGTTACCTTACTCTACGCTAATGACTACTTTTTGACTTTGTGTGGTGCAAAAAATGTGACGATGTTATCCGACCGACTAAAAGTACTCCTGACCCCCACAGATCAAACACATTTCCTTACCTGGCTTGAGAGAGTGAACTCCAACGAACTCTCTGACAGAGACCCCTGCAGCATACACATATCCGGAAAGCCACCGGACCTTACGCCTGACACAAAAAATACCAAACAGAAGAGCGAAAAGATACAGGCGGAGGTGAGGCTCGAGTGGACTGGGGTCAACATTCGTAACGAAGCGATTGTCTTGACGGCAACGGTTGTTGCTAAGAGTGGACAGGAAGTCACAAAAACAGCGGAGGAGGTTGGTTTGAGTAAAAAATTGACGGAACGAAACCCTACCGAAATCAGTGCGGATAAGGAGGATGATTGGCAGAGAGTACCACAGGTAGGTTCAGCATTTCAATCATGGGTTGCTCGCCATGAGTGAGTTGATATGTGTGAGGTAGACCGCTAACCATCAACCTTTCATGAAGCTGACAAGCACTCTCTCAGGTGGAGGAGCCATGGGGGAGATGCTACGTAACTACGATTGGAGCAATTCATCGTTGGGTCCGGTCACCAAGTGGCCCCAGTCCCTGCTCTCAGCAGTGTCGTTGTGCATGGCATCCACACTTCCTATGGCGGTGTGGTGGGGACCACGATTCACGATCATCTAGTAAGTAGAGGTCAACCAAACACATTGGTGTGGTGGTTGCTGACCATGCGTGGCCGTCACCACCACCACTAGTGATCAGAGATGGACTAACAGCAAGATTTCGTGTAGCAATGATGGGTACTGTGGTGCAGCAGGCCAAAAACACCCCGCGATGTTTGGGCAAGAAGGCCCGGTGCACTGGGAAGAGCTTTGGGAGGGCATAGGACCATCGGCAGAACTAGCAATGCAGGGGACAAACTCATACGTGGAGGATGATTTGCTACTTATGACCAGGCGAGGGTATCTCGAGGAGACGTACATTACGGTGAGTAAGGGTGATGAGCCGAATGAGTGGGAGAGAGGGAGAGATAATTTTCAAGTGGTACTAAACGAAGTGAATCTAGTGGTCATACATACCGATCAGACAGGAGGACGGCACAGTGGGGGGATTCCTCAACCCATACATTGAGGTGACCGAGCGAATCCTTGCCGAGCGTAGGCTCAAGACACTCCGAGATTTCAGTTCTGAGATCAACCTGGCCAAAGACACCAGGGAGGTGTTCGACTCGATAGGAAAAGTACTTTCGGAGAACCCGTACGACATCCCATTCGCCGCACTCTACACACACATGACCCCAAATAAGGATGTGATTGAAGAGTCTTACGACGACGTGAGCAGCAGCACCAACACCAAGTCGGACTCATTATACCTCATTCAGACGGTGGGAATACCCGAGGATCATCCCTCCGTATTCTCTACCATTAGACTTTCACCATCATTCCAAGCCAGTACTGTTCAGGAAGCAATGAGACTTGCATACGAAAGCAAGAAAATAGTGAAAATCAAGTTGGGCGAATGGTTTGGGGAGGTGCCAATTCGCGGATGGGACACCGCGGCCAGGGAATTGATAGCAAGTCCAATCATGGGGAACAACAAGGATGGAGTGCTAGGGGTGTTGGTGATGGGACTCAATGCCAGATCTGAGTACGATGAGAACTACGAGACGTTTGTTGATCTCGTTTGTCGGCAAACAGGATCAGCCATCATCAACATCAGTGCATACGAGGAAGAGGTTCGGAGATTCAAGGAGTTGGCGGCGATTGACCGAGCCAAGACAGCATTCTTCAGCTCAGTTTCACACGAGCTCCGCACACCACTAACCTTGATCTTGGGGCCAGTGAAAGACATGCTGTCGGAGAAGGACCTGGTGCCGGAGACGAAGACCAAGCTCACGTACATGAACCGGAATGCAGAGCGGCTACTGCGACTAGTGAATCTACTGTTGGACTTCAGCAAAATCGAAGCAGGAAGGATGCAGGTAAGTGACAGATCTGACTATAAAGCTGTAGTCAGGTGGATGAATGGATTGTGCTTGAGAGAGTGAGTGAGTAAATGTGTACTAACGTGGAAACATGATCATGTTGTAGGCCACTTTCCAAGAAACAAATCTAGGCAAGTTCACGGCCGACCTGGCGAGCATGTTCCGATCGGCGATCGAGAAAGGAGGAGTCCAGTTTGAGGTGGACTGTGAGAGGATGGAAAGGAATGTATGGGTTGACAGGGACATGTGGGAGAAGATCGTGTTCAACCTGATTGGGAATGCATTCAAATTCACGATGAAAGGGTCGATCACAGTGAAGCTGGCATCATCTGAGGATGACAGGCAAGCGATACTGTCGGTGGCAGACACTGGGGATGGGATCCCGAGCCATGAGATTATGCGAGTGTTTGAGCGGTTCCACCGAGTCGAAGGACGAAAAGGACGCAGCCACGAAGGGACAGGAATTGGGCTTGCACTGACCCAAGAGCTCGCCAAGTTGCAC
This sequence comes from Basidiobolus meristosporus CBS 931.73, assembly GCA_002104905.1. NCBI lineage: Eukaryota > Fungi > Basidiobolomycota > Basidiobolomycetes > Basidiobolales > Basidiobolaceae > Basidiobolus > Basidiobolus meristosporus. The sequence continues at coordinate 10,150 of MCFE01000786.1, forward strand.
GGTGGTACAGTTGGAGTGACCAGTGAGTTTGGTAAAGGAAGGTGAGTGAGATTTAGCACTTTGGACGAGTGGCTCGTGGGATCCAAAGTGAGATGACTGTTGGAGAGGAGTAGCTAACAAGGAGCTGATTCATATTTCTTTAGTACGTTTACAGTCCACATTCCACTTGGATGCAGCCATTTATCCCAGGACCGGTTGATTGAAACCTCAGAAGTAAATGACAATGAGGTTGAAGTGGACATGCCAAGTCGGTATGGACGATCATTTGTTGAAGAAGCGCGAAACTGGCTTCCGTCATCAGATGAGGACAGCACCGAGTATCACTCGAACACATCAAGTACTGATTCAAATGCCGGTGGGTCAATCACCTTCCCAGTCGTCAGCCGTGGTTGTCGCGTACTACTCGCAGACGACAATGTGGACATGAGAAAGTACATCAAGAGCATCCTGGAGAAATGGTGGAGAGTGACCGAGGCAGAGGATGGAGAGCAAGCATACCAGATGGCAATTGCAGACCCACCAGATCTGATTGTGAGTGATGTGATGATGCCTAACCTCGATGGATATGGTCTGTTGAAGCTACTTCGAACTCAGCCTCTCACCAAATTCGTCCCGTTGATATTGCTGAGTGCACAAGCTGGTGAGGAGGCACGAGTGGATGGGCTGAGTGCCGGGGCGGATGACTACCTTGTGAAGCCATTCAGTGCGAAGGAGCTGGTTGCCAGAGTGCATACCCATCTGGAACTCGGGAAGCTGAGGGTTGAACTAGAGAGGATGGTGAAGGAAAGAACCAAGGAGCTGATTGCCAGTGAAGCCAGATACAAGACTCTCACTAAGCTTAGTCCTGTCGGGATATTCAGAACAGATTTGGAGGTAAGTGTTTTGCCAGAAGTAAGGAACTGGGGCTTGCTCCATCTTGTTTCCACAACGTGTGCTTTGATATTTGAGCCTAGTACTAACTTCTGGATTGAACATTGCAGGGGAATGTAACGTACACAAATGACAAGTGGTGGAGCATCTCGGGTCACAATCGGGAGATGGATCCATCAGCTGCTGACTTCATGTCAAGCATTCACCCGGACGATTTTGAGTTTGTTAGCCGAACATGGAAAGAGTCGCAACGAGCTCAGACAGGCTCTGCTGTTGAGTTCAGATGGAAGTGGGCCAATGGTGATACCCACTGGTGCTTTAGTATGTGTTGATCTGGTTGTTTACTACATATGAAGCATACTTTATTAACTTGTTTACATTTTCCAGGTGAAATGATTGTTGAATACGACAATGAGATGAGGCCATGCGGTTTCGTTGGTGCACTTACGGATCTCACTGAGCGCAAGATGCTGGAACAAGAGCGCCTTTCTGCTGTCAGACTTGCAGAACAGCAACAACGGCATCGTGCCGAAGAAGCTGAGGAGGTGAAGAGGCAGCAGGAGCTGTATATTGATATGACCTGCCATGAGCTGCGCAATCCTCTCAACGGAATCTACCACAGTGCAGACCTGCTGCACGAATCACTGGAGAAAGTGCAGAAAGAGGTGCGTAAGGAAAGCATCGCGAAAGTGGCCAACTGGCTGGAGAAAGAGATTGAGGATGATCTGGATGTTGTTGATACGATCACCCTCTGTGCTCAGCACCAAAAGGTAAGGGCATGTTATATGGACAGAAATGGTGATTGGGTCGAGAGTAGCTTCGATCCGCCTTGGTATTCAAGATGAGTTACTTGATTGTTATTCACCTTGCATTTAACAGAAAATTGCAGATGATGTACTACACATGTCGAAGATCAACATGAAACTGCTGGTACTGTCGAAGACCAAGCTACGTCCTGTTGAGGTTGTCACGAATGTGATTCGAATGTTCGAGACCGAGGTGCGTCTGAAGGAGATAGATCTGCGGCTCATTGTAGCTGAAGGGTACACTCGCTTGAAGGTGGACTGGGTGAAGGGGGATCCCACACGGTTCACACAGATATTGTTAGTATTTAAAAATTAAGGATCAAATTCATAGATTCTAATCCTTCTTTTTGACCTTTAGAATCAACTTTATTACGAATGCGATTCGGTTCACGGAGAGGGTTCCATTTAGACAAGTGGTTGTCACACTCGATGCATCTGGTCGAGTACCCTCACAGCCAGTTATTGAGTCACCAGCTATGGAGACCGTGCGACAAACAGGTGATACGATTAGTGAGGACGATGTGGGCTGCAAGATCAACCATTCAACCAAGATTAAAGCTGAACGTGAATTACCAATGGTTGGGTCCGATTCTGGGGATTGTGGGAAGGCGTATTTTGGAGCTGAAGGAAACAGACCAGCAGTCGCACACCCTGATGCTTTATACATTGCAGTCGCCATCAAGGATAGTGGAGTTGGGATGACAACTGATGAACAGGCGAACCTATTCAAGCGATTCGCCCAAGCCACCCCTCGAACATACGCCGAGTTTGGAGGAAGTGGACTAGGACTGTTCATCAGCAAGCGATTGGTGGAGCTGCATGATGGCAAGATCACTGTGAGATCGAAGAAAGGTGATGGTACAACATTCACTTTCTACCTGAAGTGTGATCGAGTGGATGATATCGAAGAAGGAAAAGCTGAAGCATGCGCAGGGGTCGGGAGTAGTCCTAATGCAGCGGAGATGATGTACACAGAGCCACACAAGCCACCGGTAAATAACCTACCGACCACTGAAGAGCAGAAGAGCAAGCCAAAGAAGAAGGCAACCGCACTCAAAGCAAAGAAGAAAGGCTCGAAGGCTCGAGATGAGAAGCTGGTCTGCACGAAGGAGAGACTGGATTCTTCGGTTTGGAGACGATCCAATGATATGGAATCGAACCCCCGAACTGGCTTGGAGAGCAAATGCCATACCAAATCTCAGGGTATATCGGTCGGAACCAGCTACAGCATTCTAGTTGTGGAGGACAATCTTATCAACCAACGAGTGCTCAAACGACAACTGGAGCTAGCGGGATTCTCGGTTGGGGTGGCCAAACATGGTGCTGAAGCGCTAGAGGTGATGAGTAAGGTCAGCTATCACCTGATCCTAATGGTAAGTCATCCCCTTGAGAAGTGTGAGGCTATTTCATGTAATCAACGATGATTGACCGGAATGGGTTCGATTTGTGTAGGATCTGGAGATGCCAGTGATGGGTGGACTGGAATGCACGCAGCGGATCCGAGAGCTTGAGAAATCCGCGGGAGAGCAGCAAGTTCCGATTATCGGAGTGTCAGGGAATGCGCGGGAAGAGTACAGGCGCCTTGCCCTAGCATCAGGAATGACGGACTACGTTATCAAGCCATACGACAAGCAAGCGCTCATCGACCTCATCAACTCATTTTTAGTTAGTGTGAGCCCTATTTGAAACTTAAGTACATTGTAGCATATAAATATTTTACATTAGAAAGGTATTTTTTTTTTTGGGGGGGGCCAAATATATGAATTGCACGAGTGACTGGTTTGTAATTCGATAGTGGCGAGCTAATTCAAATTAGGCTACCCTGAAATCTATCATTATCTGTGCTTCTATTTATTCGAATTATCCAGTCCATCTGTAGCATCGTTCAGCTATGTACATGGCATTCCAATTCAAAGTTTGCCAACATTGATATATTAATTGCCTATACCCCTGTGTTAGCTTGAGAATGGACATTGTTAATCGACTAGTGTTCAGGATTGGTGGTGATCAATGAATTATATGCCTATAGTTTAATCTAATTATGCCGGCCTAGTTCAATACCCATTAAATTTCAGAACTTTAGTCTAATTCCCGTGTTCTTGACGGATGGCGCCGTGTAGAAATGTGGAGGTAAAGTTTAGTCATCAAAAGTAAGATCATGTAACCTTGGCAGAGTATAATATGAAACTGATGACTGTTTCATTCGTGTGTGTGGGGCAATGGGTCGCATTTTTCACCTGAAAATGGCTTAACGAATCGAGACTAGGCAGATAGGACTTGGTGTATCAATTGCTCCAAATTGGAATTCCGGAATTATTATCAATCAGATACATTAAGTAAACCCTCCCAATTTCTTTAGCCTATCAGGCTGTGCTCTTGAGCAGTAGTAAGTGCCCACTCTTATCGGAGTTACCAAAATCTACGATGGTACGATGAACCTCGACCGATTTGGATTCTCGTGGTTCGCACCATATTGTCAATGGAATCAGCTATTACCCGAGAATGAAATTCACCGGGTATTCTTATTTAGTATAAGGGTTGTATGGGGATGCATGTAATATCTTCCTCAACCAACCTTAGTTGTGATAATTTCCATACGAAACAAACTTCCACTTTACACTTTCTCCTTTACTTTCACTGGCACTCGCTAAGTAGTCAACTTGGTGACCCATAGTGTTATCAGTCCTTATTTTACAAACGTTTTCGTTCGCTAAGTTATGCTCAGTCTTGATGAGATGACGGTACCAACTCCCCAATCACCTTGCAAGTTTACTTTAGAAGATTACTTGAGCTGTCTAAGTAGCCCTGCATTACTTCTACACTACTCTCCCGCCCACACAGAAACTGCACCCCCTACCATAACAATACAGTATGCCAACGAATACTTGCTTAATTTGTGTGGCGTGAAAAATCTGAGTAAGATTTCCAACCAGCTGCGAGATTTTATTTTTCCGGCAAATGAAGGGCAGTTTCTCAGCTGGCTACAAAGAGTGAATTCCAACCAAGCCTCCGATAACGAAACTTACACAATTCAAATTAACGACAGGCAACTGGACTCCATACACCACTCAAATTCGAGTAAAAAGAATAATGAAATGGTGATAGGTCAGGTGGAGCTCAGATGGAGCGGAGTCAGCATAAAGAACGAAGCAATAGTCCTCACGGGGATTGTTGTTACTAGGGAGAGCCCAAGTAGCATAGCAAGTGAGCTGGAAAATACCTCAAGTGAAGAATCGACCGAAGCAGAACACACGGAAATCATCGAAAGCGAGGTTGAGCTGGATGATTGGCAAAGCATACCCCAGGTAAGTTCCGTGATAAGAAACTAGTAATGATTAGGCGGTCAGGCGTAGGGTAGATGACTAATCCTCGAGTTTTGATCAAGCTCGCAACCATGCTGTCGGGTGGAGGCGTTATGGGGGAGATGCTACGTAACTACGATTGGAGCAGCTCGCCGTTAGGGCCAGTCACCAAGTGGCCCCAGTCCCTGCTCACAGCGGTGTCACTGTGCATGGCATCCACACTTCCTATGGCAGTGTGGTGGGGACCGCAGTTCACGATCATCTAGTAAGTAGAGGCCAACCATACGCATGAGTGCAGTGATTGTTGACCGAGCATGAGCAGAGCCGTTGTTGGAAGCAAACGAATTAACCATATATTTCGCGTAGCAATGATGCATACCATGGGGTTGCAGGACAAAAGCACCCAAGCATGTTCGGGAAGGAAGGGCCCGTCCACTGGGCAGAACTCTGGGATGATGTAGGTCCGCTAGCGCATTTAGCAATGCAAGGAACAAACTCGTATGTCGAAGACAACCTGCTGTTCATGACCAGGAAAGGGTATCTCGAGGAGACATATATCACGGTAAGCAAGTGTGATAAGATCTACTTTACGGGTGGCGGGGGGGGGAGCGGATGAGAGAGAGAGAGAGAGAGAGAGAGAGAGAGAGAGAGAGTGGACAAGTGATGCTAACCAAACCGATTTTAGTGGTCGTACATACCGGTCAGACAGGAGGATGGCACAGTAGGCGGATTCCTGAATCCTTATATTGAGGTGACGGAGCGAATCCTTGCTGAGCGGAGACTCAAAACGCTCAAAGACATCAATGCAGACGCGGCAGTGGCAAAGGATACAAGAGAGATGCTCAGTTCGATAGGGACAGTCCTGTCTGAGAATCCATATGACATACCATTTGCGGCCCTCTACACACACATTCTACCAGATGACGAGGAGATGGAAGAATCATACGACAACGTGAGCAGCACTACAACAAAGTCGGACACTCTACACCTGACGCAGACAATAGGAATGCCAGAAGAACATCCATCAATGTTCCCAATCATTAGACTTGCACCATCGTTCCATGCCAATATCTTGCAGGACGCAGTGAGACTTGCGTATGAAAGCAAGCAAAGCGTGAAGATCGAGCTGGGTGAATGGTTTGGGGAGGTGCCAATTCGTGGATGGGATGCCGCCGCTACCCAAGCAGTAGTAAGTCCGATCACAGGGAGCAACAAGGATGGAGTTCTAGGAGTGATAGTGATGGGAATCAATGCCAGACGCGAATATGATGAGAATTACGAGACGTTTGTTGATCTCGTTTGTCGGCAAACAGGATCAGCCATCATCAACATCAGTGCATACGAGGAAGAGGTTCGGAGATTCAAGGAGTTGGCGGCAATTGACCGAGCCAAGACAGCATTCTTCAGCTCAGTTTCACACGAGCTCCGCACACCACTAACCTTGATCTTGGGACCAGTCAAGGATTTACTATTAGAGAGAGATCTAGCAAAAGAAACCAGAACCAAGCTCACGTATATGAACCGGAATGCAGAGCGGCTACTGCGACTAGTGAATCTACTGTTGGACTTCAGCAAAATCGAAGCAGGAAAGATGCAGGTAAGTGCCAGATATGTTCTTGAGACGGGAGTGAGGTGAATGAATGAGTGAGTACTAACGTGGAAACATGATCATGTTGTAGGCCACTTTCCAAGAAACAAATCTGGGCAAGTTCACGGCCGACCTGGCGAGCATGTTCCGATCAGCGATTGAGAAAGGAGGAGTCCGGTTTGAGGTGGACTGTGAGAGGATGGAAAGGAATGTATGGGTTGACAGGGACATGTGGGAGAAGATCGTGTTCAACCTGATTGGGAATGCATTCAAATTCACGATGAAAGGGTCGATCACAGTGAAGCTGGCATCATCTGAGGATGACAGGCAAGCGATACTGTCGGTGGCAGACACTGGGGATGGGATCCCGAGCCATGAGATTATGCGAGTGTTTGAGCGGTTCCACCGAGTCGAAGGACGAAAAGGGCGCAGCCACGAAGGGACAGGAATTGGGCTTGCACTGACCCAAGAGCTCGCCAAGTTGCACGGTGGTACAGTTGGAGTGACCAGTGAGTTTGGTAAAGGAAGGTGAGTGAGATTCAAATCTTTGGATATACGTCACGGTGCGATGGCTGATTTCGGAAAGTAACTAACACAGATTATACCAATGCTCATTAGTGTATTCACTGTACACATCCCGTTCGGATGTAGCCATCTTCCAAAGGATCGATTGATTACAGCCTCAATGGAGCAGGTGAATGAGGTTGAGGTTGAGGTTGACATGCCCAGCAGATATGGCCGATCAATTGTGGATGAGGCTCGTCACTGGCTACCACAGTCGGATGAGGACAGCACCGAGTATCACTCGAACACATCAAGTACCGATTCAAATGCCGGTGGGTCAATCACCTTCCCAGTCGTCAGCCGTGGTTGTCGCGTACTACTCGCAGACGACAATGTGGACATGAGAAAGTACATCAAGAGCATCCTGGAGAAATGGTGGAGAGTGACCGAGGCAGAGGATGGAGAGCAAGCATACCAGATGGCAATTGCAGACCCACCAGATCTGATTGTGAGTGATGTGATGATGCCTAACCTCGATGGATATGGTCTGTTGAAGCTACTTCGAACTCAGCCTCTCACCAAATTCGTCCCAGTGATTCTGCTGAGTGCACAAGCTGGTGAGGAGGCACGAGTGGATGGGCTGAGTGCCGGGGCGGATGACTACCTTGTGAAGCCATTCAGTGCGAAGGAGCTGGTTGCCAGAGTGCATACCCATCTGGAACTCGGGAAGCTGAGGGTTGAACTAGAGAGGATGGTGAAGGAAAGAACCAAGGAGCTGATTGCCAGTGAAGCCAGATACAAGACTCTCACTAAGCTTAGTCCTGTCGGGATATTCAGAACAGATTTGGAGGTAAGTGTTTTGCCAGAAGTAAGGAACTGGGGCTTGCCCCATCTTGTTTCCACAACGTGTGCTTTGATATTTGAGCCTAGTACTAACTTCTGGATTGAACATTGCAGGGGAATGTAACGTACACAAATGACAAGTGGTGGAGCATCTCGGGTCACAATCGGGAGATGGATCCATCAGCTGTTGATTTCCTGTCCAGCGTGCATCCTGATGATCGTGAACATGTTGATCGAATTTGGAAAGAGGCACAACGTGCTCAAGTAAGTTCAGCTGTTGAGTTCAGATGGAAGTGGGCAAACGGAGAAACTCGCTGGTGCTTCAGTACGTGAATGCCTATTTATATTCCCCGAGTAGGTTATATTAACAGTATGCTTACCCAAATTGTATGTTGCTAGACGAAATGATTTTGCAACATGATAATGAAATGAAGCCATGTGGTTTTGTTGGAGCACTAACTGATCTTACCGAACGGAAGCGGTTGGAACAAGAGCGCCTTTCTGCTGTCAGACTTGCAGAACAGCAACAACGGCATCGTGCCGAAGAAGCTGAGGAGGTGAAGAGGCAGCAGGAGCTGTATATTGATATGACCTGCCATGAGCTGCGCAATCCTCTCAACGGAATCTACCACAGTGCAGACCTGCTGCACGAATCACTGGAGAAAGTGCAGAAAGAGGTGCGTAAGGAAAGCATCGCGAAAGTGGCCAACTGGCTGGAGAAAGAGATTGAGGATGATCTGGATGTTGTTGATACGATCACCCTCTGTGCTCAGCACCAAAAGGTAGGGTTCTATTCTATGGATGAGGATGGCGACGATAGCACCAGAATGAGTACAAGTATGTGAGACCGGAGGTTAACATGATTTCATTTGTATGAATAGAAAATTGCAGATGATGTGCTACACATGTCGAAGATCAACATGAATCTGCTGGTACTGTCGAAGACCAAGCTACGTCCTGTTGAGGTTGTCACGAATGTGATTCGAATGTTTGAGACCGAGGTGCGTCTGAAGGAGATAGATTTGAAGTTAGTTTTGGCTGAAGGGTACACTCGCATGAAGGTGGACTGGGTGAAGGGGGATCCCACACGGTTCACACAGATATTGTAAGTAGACATATACAGTATCATATGACAAAGGGTTAACGTATTTTACTTTGGTTTAATCAGAATCAACTTTATGACGAACGCGATTCGGTTCACGGAGAGGGTTCCATTTAGACAAGTGGTTGTCACACTCGATGCATCTGACCGGGTACCCTCACAGCCAGTTATTGAATCGCCAGCTATGGAGACCGTGCGACAAACAGGTGATACGATTAGTGAGGACGATGTGGGCTGCAAGATCAACCATTCAACCAAGATTAAAGCTGAACGTGAATTACCAATGGTTGGGTCCGATTCTGGGGATGGTGGGAAGGCGTATTTTGGAGCTGAAGGAAACAGACCAGCAGTCGCACACCCTGATGCTTTATACATTGCAGTCGCCATCAAGGATAGTGGAGTTGGGATGACAACTGATGAACAGGCGAACCTATTCAAGCGATTCGCCCAAGCCACCCCTCGAACATACGCCGAGTTTGGAGGAAGTGGACTAGGACTGTTCATCAGCAAGCGATTGGTGGAGCTGCATGATGGCAAGATCACTGTGAGATCGAAGAAAGGTGATGGTACAACATTCACTTTCTACCTGAAGTGTGATCGAGTGGATGATATCGAAGAAGGAAAAGCTGAAGGATGCGTAGGGGTCGGGAGTAGTCCTAATGCAGCGGAGATGATGTACACAGAGCCACACAAGCCACCGGTAAATAACCTACCGACCACTGAAGAGCAGAAGAGCAAGCCAAAGAAGAAGGCAACCGCACTCAAAGCAAAGAAGAAAGGCTCGAAGGCTCGAGATGAGAAGCTGGTCTGCACGAAGGAGAGACTGGATTCTTCGGTTTGGAGACGATCCAATGATATGGAATCGAACCCCCGAACTGGCTTGGAGAGCAAATGCCATACCAAATCTCAGGGTATATCGGTCGGAACCAGCTACAGCATTCTAGTTGTGGAGGACAATCTTATCAACCAACGAGTGCTCAAACGACAACTGGAGCTAGCGGGATTCTCGGTTGGGGTGGCCAAACATGGTGCTGAAGCGTTAGAGGTGATGAGTAAGGTCAGCTATCACCTGATCCTAATGGTAAGTCATCCCCTTGAGAAGTGTGAGGCTATTTCATGTAATCAACGATGATTGACCGGAATGGGTTCGATTTGTGTAGGATCTGGAGATGCCAGTGATGGGTGGACTGGAATGCACGCAGCGGATCCGAGAGCTTGAGAAATCCGCGGGAGAGCAGCAAGTTCCGATTATCGGAGTGTCAGGGAATGCGCGGGAAGAGTACAGGCGCCTTGCCCTAGCATCAGGAATGACGGACTACGTTATCAAGCCATACGACAAGCAAGCGCTCATCAGCCTCATCAACTCATTCTTAGCTAGCATAGTGCCTATCTGAATTGCATCTGCATTGTACCATGTATATAGCCTATACTAGATTGTCAACTTTTGGATATGAAATAAAAAAACATCTGTAGGTATCAAGATCTTGTAAACTTATTACGACTCAAGATCGCAGGAACATTTCTAGGTGTCTTGCTGAAACTATTCTGACACTTGATTTAAATGGTTTACTGGTTGAAATGGTGATATGAACCAACCTCATTTTACCATCCAACGAAATGTGAATTTAATATACTGCCAAGTACAGTGTATCATAGATGATGTAATCATTGCCAAATTCTATTCCAAGCTCTGGGAGATTCCCATGACGTAATTCGCGATACAGGTACTGCTCCTTTCAAGCAAATGGGAAACTCGGGTTAAATAGGCTAATCCACCAAGACAGCGTTTTCCATGCCCCTGCTAACATATATGTCTATTCCGATGCCGTCTGTGATTACGAATTAGATATCAAAGTAGCTGTATAGAACCGTTGGTGTTTTGAGCAGGTGTAATGTGGAGATTTCGGTAGTTGAGCTGGGCTTTTTGGCTCATTCGTCTGTAAAATCAAATTGCTAATTCTTGGAGAATAAGGGGTAAGGTGGATGGTCTAGTAGGAGCAACAGACCATGTGGGGCTTGGGTTTTCGGATTGGTGATTCATCTGAATCAAAATTGCATGTTGATTGATAATGCTGCGATGTGCTGCATAGGACATCAGATTTACCCGATGAACCAGTTTATTACTCTTTTAAGCAGGCTAACAAATTATCATTGTAGCTGCTGTCTCATCTCATCAAGAATGATCTTTAAATCTACGATCGCAGTGCCGGCCTCGTCCAAATTTGGTATTGGTTCAAATTGACAATAGGTTATCTATAACTCGAGGAGAAATTCACCAAAAGCATTCATGTTCGACATCAAGATTGTTGTCTAATGCACTTTAATAGATCCTCCTTACCCATATCCAACTCACCTGCTCCTTTCACAATTTAAATATTGTCAACACCTCTGTACTTTCTCTGGTCCTCTAAACGACACTCGTATACCACTTATTAATAGTATTCGATAGTAATTGCATCAATCCCTCCATCAAAACCTCCGTCCGTAACTCTGCAAAAAATGCTCAGTTTGGACATAATGCCAGCTCCAACACACCCCTCACCTTACGCACTTACTTTGGAGGACTACCTGAGCTGCCTAAGTAGGCCTGCACTACTCCTGAAATACACGCCTCCCAATACTACAACTTTATCTCCTGCTGTATCCATACTATATGCCAATGACTATTTCCTCAGCATATGTGGCACAAAGAACGTGTCGACTATATCCAACCGGCTGAAGCAATTGATTGCTCCAAAAGATGAGGCTCCATTTCTCAACTGGCTTCAAAAAGTGAGCGTAAACGAAGTTTCCGATAAAGACACCTGTACTATTCGCATTTGCACCCAGCAACTTCACCCAGCATCTTACTCAAACGGCAGCCGAAAAAGCGAAATGGCCAGAGCAGAAGTGGAGCTCAGATGGAGCGGAGTCAGCATAAGGAACGAAGCAATAGTCCTCACGGGGATTGTTGTTACTAGGGAGAGCCCAAGTAGCATAGCAAGTGAGCTGGAAAATACCTCAAGTGAAGAATCGACCGAAGCAGAACACACGGAAATCATCGAAAGCGAGGTTGAGCTGGATGATTGGCAAAGCATACCCCAGGTAAGTTCCGTGATAAGAAACTAGTAATGATTAGGCGGTCAGGCGTAGGGTAGATGACTAATCCTCGAGTTTTGATCAAGCTCGCAACCATGCTATCGGGTGGAGGCGTTATGGGGGAGATGCTACGTAACTACGATTGGAGCAGCTCGCCGTTAGGGCCAGTCACCAAGTGGCCCCAGTCCCTGCTCACAGCGGTGTCACTGTGCATGGCATCCACACTTCCTATGGCAGTGTGGTGGGGACCGCAGTTCACGATCATCTAGTAAGTAGAGGCCAACCATACGCATGAGTGCAGTGATTGTTGACCGAGCATGAGCAGGGCCGTTGTTGGAAGCAAACGAATTAACCATATATTTCGCGTAGCAATGATGCATACCATGGGGTTGCAGGACAAAAGCACCCAAGCATGTTTGGGAAGGAAGGGCCCGTCCACTGGGCAGAACTCTGGGATGATGTAGGTCCGCTAGCGCATTTAGCAATGCAAGGAACAAACTCGTATGTCGAAGACAACCTGCTGTTCATGACCAGGAAAGGGTATCTCGAGGAGACATATATCACGGTAAGCGAGTGTGATAAGATCTACTTTACGGGTGGCGGGGGGGAGCGGATGAGAGAGAGAGAGAGTGTGTGTGTGTGTGTGTGGACAAGTGATGCTAACCAAACCGATTTTAGTGGTCGTACATACCGGTCAGACAGGAGGATGGCACAGTAGGCGGATTCCTGAATCCTTATATTGAGGTGACGGAGCGAATCCTTGCTGAGCGGAGACTCAAAACGCTCAAAGACATCAATGCAGACGCGGCAGTGGCAAAGGATACAAGAGAGATGCTCAGTTCGATAGGGACAGTCCTGTCTGAGAATCCATATGACATACCATTTGCGGCCCTCTACACACACATTCTACCAGATGACGAGGAGATGGAAGAATCATACGACAACGTGAGCAGCACTACAACAAAGTCGGACACTCTACACCTGACGCAGACAATAGGAATGCCAGAAGAACATCCATCAATGTTCCCAATCATTAGACTTGCACCATCGTTCCATGCCAATATCTTGCAGGACGCAGTGAGACTTGCGTATGAAAGCAAGCAAAGCGTGAAGATCGAGCTGGGTGAATGGTTTGGGGAGGTGCCAATTCGTGGATGGGATGCCGCCGCTACCCAAGCAGTGGTAAGTCCGATCACAGGGAGCAACAAGGATGGAGTTCTAGGAGTGATAGTGATGGGAATCAATGCCAGACGCGAATATGATGAGAATTATGAGACGTTTGTTGATCTCGTTTGTCGGCAAACAGGATCAGCCATCATCAACATCAGTGCATACGAGGAAGAGGTTCGGAGATTCAAGGAGTTGGCGGCAATTGACCGAGCCAAGACAGCATTCTTCAGCTCAGTTTCACACGAGCTCCGCACACCACTAACCTTGATCTTGGGGCCAGTGAAAGACATGCTGTTGGAAAAAGATCTAGCATCTGAGACCAAGATCAAACTCACATACATGCATCGCAATGCGGAACGGCTATTACGATTAGTAAATCTATTGATGGACTTCAGCAAAATCGAAGCAGGAAGGATGCAGGTAAGTGACAGATCTGACTATAAAACTGTAGTCAGGTGGATGAATGGATTGTGCTTGAGAGAGTGAGTGAGTAAATGTGTACTAACGTGGAAACATGATCATGTTGTAGGCCACTTTCCAAGAAACAAATCTAGGCAAGTTCACGGCCGACCTGGCGAGCATGTTCCGATCAGCGATTGAGAAAGGAGGAGTCCGGTTTGAGGTGGACTGTGAGAGGATGGAAAGGAATGTATGGGTTGACAGGGACATGTGGGAGAAGATCGTGTTCAACCTGATTGGGAATGCATTCAAATTCACGATGAAAGGGTCGATCACAGTGAAGCTGGCATCATCTGAGGATGACAGGCAAGCGATACTGTCGGTGGCAGACACTGGGGATGGGATCCCGAGCCATGAGATTATGCGAGTGTTTGAGCGGTTCCACCGAGTCGAAGGACGAAAAGGGCGCAGCCACGAAGGGACAGGAATTGGGCTTGCACTGACCCAAGAGCTCGCCAAGTTGCACGGTGGTACAGTTGGAGTGACCAGTGAGTTTGGTAAAGGAAGGTGAGTGAGATTCAAATCTTTGGATATACGTCACGGTGCGATGGCTGATTTCGGAAAGTAACTAACACAGATTATACCAATGCTCATTAGTGTATTCACTGTACACATCCCGTTCGGATGTAGCCATCTTCCAAAGGATCGATTGATTACAGCCTCAATGGAGCAGGTGAGTGAGGTTGAGGTTGAGGTTGACATGCCCAGCAGATATGGCCGATCAATTGTGGATGAGGCTCGTCACTGGCTACCACAGTCGGATGAGGACAGCACCGAGTATCACTCGAACACATCAAGTACCGATTCAAATGCTGGTGGGTCAATCACCTTCCCAGTCGTCAGCCGTGGTTGTCGCGTACTACTCGCAGACGACAATGTGGACATGAGAAAGTACATCAAGAGCATCCTGGAGAAATGGTGGAGAGTGACCGAGGCAGAGGATGGAGAGCAAGCATACCAGATGGCAATTGCAGACCCACCAGATCTGATTGTGAGTGATGTGATGATGCCTAACCTCGATGGATATGGTCTGTTGAAGCTACTTCGAACTCAGCCTCTCACCAAATTCGTCCCAGTGATTCTGCTGAGTGCACAAGCTGGTGAAGATTCAAGGGTCGATGGCTTGAGCTCAGGGGCGGATGACTACCTTGTGAAGCCATTCAGTGCGAAGGAGCTGGTTGCCAGAGTGCATACCCATCTGGAACTCGGGAAGCTGAGGGTTGAACTAGAGAGGATGGTGAAGGAAAGAACCAAGGAGCTGATTGCCAGTGAAGCCAGATACAAGACTCTCACTAAACTTAGTCCGGTTGGTATATATAGAGCCAATTTGGAGGTATGTATTATGCCACTACTTCAGTGCAGTAATAGTATGAACATTTATAACTTTATGTTTATAGGGTCACATAACGTATACCAATGACAAGTGGTGGAGCATCTCGGGCCACGACCGAGAGGCCGATCCAACAGCCTCTAATTTCTTTTCCAGTGTACATTCTGCGGACCGTGAATACGTCGAACGGATGTGGAACGAAGCCACTGAAACACAAACAAATTCAACCATTGAGTTCAGATGGAAGTGGGACAATGACGAACCGCACTGGTGTTTTAGTATGTGTTTATATTTGGTTGCTATATGATATAGGTAACTAATCTGCTCACATAATACTAGGTGAAATGATTGTTGAATATGATAATGAAATGAAGCCATGTGGTTTTGTTGGAGCACTAACTGATCTTACCGAACGGAAGTTACTGGAGCAAGAGCGCCTTTCTGCTGTCAGACTTGCCGAACAGCAACAACGGCATCGTGCCGAAGAAGCTGAGGAGATGAAGAGGCAGCAGGAGCTGTATATTGATATGACCTGCCATGAGCTGCGCAATCCTCTCAACGGAATCTACCACAGTGCAGACCTGCTGCACGAATCACTGGAGAAAGTGCAGAAAGAGGTGCGTAAGGAAAGCATCGCGAAAGTGGCCAACTGGCTGGAGAAAGAGATTGAGGATGATCTGGATGTTGTTGATACGATCACCCTCTGTGCTCAGCACCAAAAGGTAGGGTTCTATTCTATGGATGAGGATGGCGACGATAGCACCAGAATGAGTACAAGTATGTGAGACCGGAGGTTAACATGATTTCATTTGTATGAATAGAAAATTGCAGATGATGTGCTACACATGTCGAAGATCAACATGAATCTGCTGGTACTGTCGAAGACCAAGCTACGTCCTGTTGAGGTTGTCACGAATGTGATTCGAATGTTCGAGACCGAGGTGCGTCTGAAGGAGATAGATTTGAAGTTAGTTTTGGCTGAAGGGTACACTCACATGAAGGTGGACTGGGTGAAGGGGGATCCCACACGGTTCACACAGATATTGTAAGTAGACATATACAGTATCATATGACAAAGGGTTAACGTATTTTACTTTGGTTTAATCAGAATCAACTTTATGACGAACGCGATTCGGTTCACGGAGAGAGTTCCATTTAGACAAGTGGTTGTCACACTCGATGCATCTGACCGAGTACCGTCACCAGGTGTTATTGGACCACCGAGTAATGTAGAATTACTCAAATCAAATCAAGTAGACAATTCGAATGCTCGGATACAAGCGAGTCCAGAAAACCATAGATCATTGGTGCTGGAACCGGATTTGAGTAGTGATGCTCTAGATATTGTCGGCGATGATGAAGCAGCTATCAGATCCGATGTCGTCTACATCGCAGTGGCTATTAAGGATAGTGGCGTTGGAATGACCACTGAAGAGCAGGCAAACCTCTTTCAACGGTTTGCCCAAGCAAATCCACGAACATATGCCGAATTTGGTGGAAGTGGATTGGGACTGTTCATCAGCAAGCGATTGGTCGAGCTTCATGATGGGGATATTACAGTGAGCTCCAAGAAGGGAGATGGCACAACATTCACCTTCTATATCAAGTGCGAAAGAGTATACGAAGTCACCGGCAACTCTGCTAACAATGACCGTTCCGATTGCTATGATATAGGTGACATGAAACCATCAAGAACTATCGAAAACATTTGCGCTGAAGCTTCTTTGGTTCGTTCTATTGAATCATGTAAACAATCCAACAAGGTCAAAGCCGCTGAGCTCAAGTCTCGCAAACTCAAGAAAAAAGTAACTGCTAGCAATATAGCGATCAAGCCGGATGCCGCCCCCAATTCCACTCTCAATGCACAGAGTAACGCATACCGTGTACTTGTGGTAGAGGATAATCTTATCAATCAACGTGTACTTAAGCGCCAATTACAGTTGGAAGGTTATTGCGTGGGCGTAGCAAAGCACGGAGCTGAGGCACTAGAAGTGCTTAAGAAAGATAGCTACCACTTAATTCTGATGGTTCGTGCGAATTGAAAATGAAAGGTTGCGCAGTGCACTAACATTGGTCTCTTTTTTAGGACCTTGAAATGCCCGTAATGGGTGGCCTGGAATGTACCCGTCGGATTCGTGATATTGAAAAAACTAACAATGTACAGCAGATTCCAATTATTGGAGTTTCCGGCAATGCTAGGGATGAATACAGGCGTTTAGCAATAGACTCTGGAATGTCTGATTATATCATTAAGCCATATGAAAAGCAAGAACTAATTAACCTAGTTGCTAATAGTATTCAAATGAGTAAATAATGATCACTCCGGTGTATATACACATTTATTATGCAACAATCCAACGCCACTTACAGTTGGTTGGAGGGGTGAAGGTTATGAAGCGACTCTTGGCCAGAAGTCTTGATTGGTGACACATGTATCACGAAGGCTTAGTCGCATGAAATATGGTGCCAAAATATAGGCTTATCTTGAAAGAAGAATAAAGATTATTACGGTATACAGCTATAAAAGCCATTTACGAATAACTCAACATTAATCAACTAACATGCACATCTCCAGAATTCTTTTTGGAGCCATCATTGCTTCTTCGGGCTCCGTCTCGGGTGCTCCAACAGCTCCTTGTAACAAGGATAGTGGCGCAACCTATTATTGCGAAGGTGCAAACTTCTACGTTTGCGAAACATCCTCCAGTGGCTGGTTGCTACGAAATATCTGCTGAGGAAATTGCTGCGGCTCATCTGCCGATGGTGCACACTGTCGAAACTGCAGTAGGCAGCCTACCAATACCCTGCCAACCGCCACAAAGTCCACTTCAAAACCAAACACCACAAAGGCCGCCTCCAAACCAAGTGTTACAAAATTCTCTACTACCTCTAGCCCAACTCAATTGTTACCCCAGGAGCAAACTGCTTGGCCAATTGCAGATATAGTTGCACTGGGTCGAACTTACAAGGTTTGCAAGGATGGGCAATGGGCGGTGCAAAATAATTGTGGAAGAAATTTCTGCGATGTGTTCCAATATGCGTAGTATTGTTATAATTGCTAGATTGTCAGGCGCGCATTGATGACATTTTACACATTATGGTTAGTAAATAAAACCATTACTTTCAACAGAAAAAATGGAAGTAACTGTGACCATATGGCAAGATTGGAACTGATTCTTGGTACCTGCATGGGTTTCATGAATGTTGTTGATGGTAGTTATTCATATATTGAGGGCTTTGAGATAGCGATCTACATGAAACGGGAGTAATATTCGGGCCCTACAACAGTAACATCGGCATTCATTATACTCGGAGTTGTGAGTGGCAAATACATTGAGTTCCTTACTGCAGCTCACTAGCAGCATCAAATCGATGATCAAATGGTGCACGTAATCAATCAAATGAGTGGATATTGTTTATTTGGGATATCGTGAACCAACCCTATGGATGGATTAGTAGCAAAATCGGGTTTGTTGCTCAGATTTGTCGCAGATGTTCATTAGATGCAATTTTGTATATTAATATTTTGTATTGTTGGTCCACTTGTTCATCCAGTTGACTGCTTCATTGTACCAGCGGATGGAGTTTCCAGGGCGGAGGATCCAGTGGTTTTCGTCAGGGAAGTAGACCAAACGTGCAGGCACCCCCTGTCTTCTCAAAGCGGTGAATGTGCCAAACGCCTCACCGTCAACAAGACGATAATCCCTTTGGCCATGGAAAATCAACATCGGGGTCTTCCACTTGGTGACGTAGTTGGATGGGGAGAATTGCTTGTAAAGTTTGCCAGCCTTCTTCTCGTATGGGGCGCCTCCGAACTCGTACTCGGGGAACCAGAGCTCCTCAGTAGTGTAGTAGGTGGATTCGGTGGAGAAAATGCCATCATGGTTGATCAAGCACTTGAAGCGATCGGTTTGTCCGTTGATCCAGTTGACCATATATCCTCCGAAACTGCCACCCAGGGCACAAACACGGTTGCCATCGGCATAGGAGTATTGCTTCAAGACGTGATCCAAGCCTTTCATGAGATCCTGGTATGGACGTGTACCCCAGTGTTTGCTAATCTCATTGGTGAATTTCTGGCCGTAACCGGTGGAACCGCGAGGGTTGATAGCAACAGTGACGTAGCCAGCATTAGTGTAGATGGCGGCATTCCAGCCAGAGCCCCAACTATCCAACCAGGCTTGCTGTGGGCCACCGTGGATCATAAATGCGACAGGATACTTCTTCTTGGGGTCAAAGTTGATGGGCTTGAGAATGAATCCATGTACACGAGCTCCTTCAGCACCCTTGAACCAGAATTCTTCTGGTTTAGTGAGCTCAAAGTCCTTTATCTTGGCGGCGTGGATGTTGGTACGTTGCTTCAATTGAGTTCCGTCGGTCTTGATGGTGAAGTACTCGGTAGGATGGTCGAGTGAACTCCGAGTCAGAAGCAAGGTATTCTTGTCTACCTGGGAGATGGCGCCAACACGATGCTTGTGAGTGATGGGCTTGATGTGGCCAGTGCGGACATCAGCATTGAATATTTTGACGTGGCCTTTGTCCTCAGTAGGAAGGAAGATGGTCTTAGAATCAGATGACCAGATCAAGCTGTTGGGACTGCGGTCCCAGTTTTCGTTGAGGTAGCGATCCTTCTTGGTTTTCCGGTCATGGAGGATAATTTTCTTACGATCAGCTTCAAATGCACGTGTCTCCATTTGAGACCAGGCCAAGGTCTTGCCATCCGAAGAGTAAGCAGGAGTAAATGTAGAGCCAAGGTTCTTGTCGGTCAATGATTTTGGAGGTTTGCTACCATCAGTAGGGACCACATAAACGTTGATGTCAGTCTCCCAGGCCTCATCTCTGCCTGGCCTCTTGGAGAGGAAAGCAATTTCCTTGCCATCGGGAGAAATGTCATAGTCACTAGAATCCCCAAATGGATCGGTAGGAGACTCCAACTTGCCACCAGGCATGACATTGATGGCTTTACTAACAGTGTATTTCTCCCCATTCTTTTGGATCTTGGTGGTGAAAATATTTTGCTTCTTGACAGACGTCCAGTGATCCCAATGTCTAAATAGGAGCTCTTCGTAGACCATAGCAGAGTCGGTACGCTTCTCATTGGCCGCATCAAGTTCTACAGCTTTTTCCATACTGCCATCAGGGTAGACAGAGGTACTGAAGGCTAGCAACTTGGCTTTGGTGTTGTACTTGACATTACCTATGTCACGAGTGAAGTTGGTCACTTGCACCGGCTGGGCCCCAGGCTTGATGTTGATTGCCCATAGCTGGGATGTTTCGGTGCGTGAAGAAACGAATCCAACAGTAGCGGAGTCTAGCCAAAGAGGTTCGCTATCACCAAACTTACTGGGGTTGGTTAGTGCAGTGATACGGTCATTTTTGAGGTTAAGTAGCCACAAGTTTCCTGTGCTCTTGTTCTCTACGGAAGAGTAATTTGATTTAGTGAAAACCGCCCATTGACCATCTGGTGACGCAACAGGAGCTCCAGGCTTATCCAAAGTAGCCAAATCGGTTGAGGTGAGTGGGCGGAGGGCTGCGACTACTGACACCGCAAACAAGGTCAGTAAGTATTGCTTCATGATGTGGATAAACAAGAATGCAATATGCTGACATGGGGAACGTGCGTTATATAGCAGTTCGTCTGAGCAAAACAGCATACTTTGCAGTGATGATTGGGTTAAGCTAGCAGTTTTCCCATGGTATACTACATGTGTACTGGGATTTTACAATGCGTGGCACGAACATCATCAGTGTGTGGGAGAAATCGATACTTGATATGTAAGAATGGGCGTGGATCTGGTAAACTTGAATTAGCCCAGGACTGAAACAGGGATCAGAGTTCCATACCAATCATGACTAATACTAGCTGTTGAGGTAGCAAGCAGTAACATCAATGAAGTGCCAACTGTTAGAATAGTTCAGTATCAAGAGTATGGCTGGCCCTTAATGTCGAAATAGTTGCATGTCAGTATCGAGAATGTCTGGTTAGTTGTTGTGCTTTCGCTGTTGTGATCCCTGTCCTTGCCAAGTCATAGCGGTAGTCATGTTATTTGTGGTGGCTTCCGGATTTTCTAGTCATGGTACCAGATTAGGATGTAGAGGGTGCATTTTGTCTCATCGACAACCTCATAACCGTAACTGAAAGAATGTGGTTGATTGATCGCGGAAAGGGCTAAAGAGGACATGTGAGAACATTTGCTTAGGGCTTCTGAATTCGGATTTGTCACATGACGCAGACAACTGGATCTCCGGATTTTGCGGGTATTTGGACAGGGAACAAAACTCAACTGGTGTAAATGCATTACAATATCCAACATCAAAAATGTGGTGCAACTCTGAATAACGTGATATTCCACAAGATGATGTTTAGAATTAGATACTACACCGGGGCACTAGCCCAAGTGGAGACTGAAATTCCAACATATGGAATCTGAAGCCTTAAGTTCCAGGAATCAAACAGATGATATCAAAATGCGTAAGTGTGTCAATACCTGTATTTGTAGGTTTATCGATAGGCGGGTAGTGAAACTCATCTAGAGCTCAAACCCACTTGATAAAGGTTATTGCAGATAGGCTGCCTACAACTTAATATCGCACAATAACAATCACAATATATGTATCTCCCACACAACACAATGTATATGAGTATCTGACTGTAGCTATTGCTTTCATCAAACTATGGCTGACTGTAATAAACTACTGACTTCCTACCCAAGACGTTGCCATGAGAGTTTTTGAGATGCCAGAAGTAACTGGGAGAACAAGATGATTATGTGGTATTCACTTGATAATTTTTTGTATATCAAAGTGCTTTTATACTTCTAAATGGCCTTGGCTGAACTAACACTTAGGGTTAGGGTGCTGGTGCTTTACTGGGAAATTTGCACATAAAGTGCAATCTTGAAATATGGCAAAGCCATATGAGTACAGCAACTAATATAAGAAGGGGGCATGATAATCACAGTTGTATCCAAGAGAAAAGTGTAATAAAACAGTTCAATAGTGTAACTGAACCAAGGGGACAATTAAGTGCAGAATTTTAGAATTGTCAGATAGCAGTGGAAATATTAGCAGAAAGAATTTGGGTCTAATATTGGCTTTAGATATAGCTAGGTTTGGTTATAGAGGTAACAGAGATGGTTTGCTATGCATGCTAGGCTTGGTGTTCTTGGAAGTACTAGATATGCTAGGCTTGGGTAGTAAGTAAGCAAGAAAAATAAAATCTGTTTCATCAATCAGCAGATGTCTTGGTAGTTGCTGAGTGGATGGATAGATCTTAGGGTTGGGGGAGGAAAGTCACCAAGTGGTGAAATCTGAGGGGGGGGAGACAGTCACCAACAGGTGAAATCTTTATTTCAGTTGAAACAAAGAAGCCAGCACTACAATTGTAGCTTTGGTACAAGAGTGTGTAGCTGAGGGGAATTTGTAGGTAAGTGAATAAAAAGAGATGATAGTTCTACTGTACTCAAGACACTGTTCAGTGGCAAGGGGGCAGCAAGAGAGGTAAGAATGATTTGTGAACAACATTGATAAAGGGAATGTGATTTGGATTGACACTCATCATAAAGGGAGTGTGTTGCATCAGTTACTACTGCCCAAGGTCTGTCAAGTACGTCAGGTAGGCCAGCTTGAGTTTTTCTGACTGCAGAATATAAGGAGCAAACTTCTTGACTTCAGGATCTCCAAGTATAGTTCTCCAGCAGGTGCCAGGTGTAGTGTGGTGTGTTCTCTTCCAGGCCTTGATTAGTGGGCTATTGCAGTGGTGAAGTCTGAGATATAACCTGGTTCTAAGATAGAGAAGTCTGATCATATAGGGCATAAACCCAAAAGCATCAAGAATAGCATGTCTGTAGGGGCATTCAGGCAGATGAGGCACCAAGGAGCTCTATGAAAGGGCTAGGGTCATGTTAGGGCTATGTTAGGGGAGGAAAGTCACCAAATGGTGAAATCTTCATTTACTTACAACAAGTATCTAAAGAAGCCAAGTTAATCTGAAGTAATTCCAAGAAAGCTAGGTCTGGGAGATATCATCCTGGTAAGCCAGGTCTGAGAGTTGAGGAGTTGAGTGGTACTGTATTTCCTAGTCAGCTAGGTCTGAGAGAGGTTTCCTGGAAAGCCAGGCCTGAGAAGTGAGAATCTGAGTATATCTGAGGTAAGTTGTACTGGTTTGCGGTAGCTGAATTGTGGCCGTAATGGCCAGTAGACTAGGGGGACTGAGGGTAATTTCTGGGCAATCACTGGCCAAATTTACTAGGCAAATCTGGCCAATTAGCATTTCAAGGATTTCAGCCGATCAGAGCCTTTACTTTGCCTGGTGTTTAGGTGAGGGAAAGTCACCAAGTTGGTGAAATCTTTATTTAGGGTTAGGGGGGAGACAGTCACCAACAGGTGAAATCTTTATTTCAGTTGAAACAAAGAAGCCAGCGCTATTGTTGTAGCTTTGATACAAGAGTGTGTAGCTGAGGGGAATTTGTAGGTAAGTTAATAAGAAGTGATGATAGTTCTTCAGTGCTCAAGACACTGTTCAGTGGGAAAGGGGGTAGCAAGAGAGGTAAGAATAACTTGTGAACAACATTAATGAGGGAAATGTGATAAGGATTGATATTCATCATAAAGGGAGTGTGCTGCTGCAGATATTGCTGCCAAAGGTCTGTCAAGTACTTCTGGTAGGCCAGCTTGGGTTTTTCTGACTGCAGAATATAGTGAGCAAACTTCTTGACTTCAGGATCTCCAAGTATAGTTCTCCAGCAGGAGTCAGGTGTTGTGTGGTGTGTTCTCTTCCAGGCCTTAATCAATGGGTTGTTGCAGTTGTGAAGTCTGAGGTATAATCTGGTTCTAAGGTAGAGAAGTCTGATCTTATAGGGCATACACCCAAAAGCACCAAGAATAGCATGTCTGTAGGGGCATTCAGGCAAATGAGGCACCAAGGAGGTAATGCACCATACTGCAAACTTGTCAAGCTTAATACAGTCTCTAGAAGTAAGAGAGAAAAGTGGTAAGCCAAATTCCAGGACAGGGAAGACCAACTGCTTGAGTAGAAGGAGGCAGCTGGGAGCTGAAGTTGTAGGAGGAGTAACAGCCAGTAGCTTGTAGAGTGCCTGTCTTGCCAGGATAATTCTCTTCTTCAGGTGTGCTCCAGAGTCTAGTCCAGTAGGAAGGAAAGGAAAGCCAAGATATGTAGCAGAAACCTGAGCAGGTAGAGTGGAGTTCTCCAAGTTGATGGGAGAGCCCAAAGGTACTGTCTTTGCAATGGAAAGCTGGAGATTATTCTTCTGCAGATACTGGTGGATGGTCTGGGAGTCTTGTTGCACATTGGAGGAAGATATTCTGATGTCATCAGCAAAGAGAGTAACCAGGCAATCAGCTGAGAGTCTTGGGAAATCATTCAGGAAGATGGCAAACAGTATAGGACCAAGCACAGAGCCTTGAACCACTCCATTAGGAACTGAGAACACAGCAATTGCTCACTTGGGTGCAGAATTCTTGCTTGTGGATCCAGAAACAGAGACCTGACAAGGAGGGTGAGAGAGGTACTGGAGAAGCATTCCAACTTGGACCAAAGCAGATTTCTGTCAACTGAATCAAAGGCCTTAGTAATATCAAACAGAACAGAGGGATACTTGCACTGGAGAGAGTGATCTTGGCTAAGTATGACTGCATATTCCAAGGAGAGGCCAGGAACAAAGCCAAACTGTGCAGGATGAAACTTGAGGGAGTCAGAGTAGAGCTCCTGAGCAAGCAGAAGCTCAAACACCTTTCTGCAGGTGGGCAGCAGAGATATTGGCCTGTAGGAGCTAGGATCCAGGTGCTTTCCTTTACCCTTGTACAGTGGCAGAACATTTGCAAAGGACCATTCCTCAGGAGTAGAAAGCTGGGCTGAGCATTGCTGAAACAGTGGAAGCAGAAGTGCAGACATGGCCTTGGTACTAGTCTTCAGAAGCTCATAGGAGATTGTGTCCACACCTGGAGCAGTAGAGTTGGGAAGCCTCTTGAGCACATTATGGATTCTCCTTTGATTAAGTGCAAGTGGGATGGGCAGAGTCTTGAAGTCAGGATGAAAGCCAGGAGTTGCGTACTGCTTTGTAGAGAAGAAGATGTTAGCCAGCTGTTCTGTTGAAGGTAACTTCCTGGAAGAGGGCCTCATTGCCCTGTAGAGTCTTGATACTGTTCTTGTTATAGAGTTGGAAGATTGCAGAGGCAAAGAACCCATAATATGATCCCAGAGCTGAGTATGCAGAGTGTGGTGAATTGCCTTGGAGTGGTGTATTGCTGTCAGGAGGAGTTTCTCTGTTTTTGGGTTAGGGAAACTCAGGTAGCTTTGTTGCAGGGCTGAAACAATGGATTCCCATTTTCTTGAAGTAACAGCAGTAGTCTTGCATGGCAGTGAGAGGGAGGCAGAGACCAGAATCAGATGCTTCACAAAGAGCCAGGCATAGTTGAGATCATCTGGCAGAGAAAGTAGCAAACTGGCAAGCTTCAAGTAGTTCCCAAAGTCTTTCTTCTGATTCTTGGTAGCTTTGTGGGTGAGCACAGTAAGTTTTGGCAGCTTCTTCTTCACAACTGGTTGCATAGAAAGGGACCAGGCTGGGTGGTCAGAGGCTCTCAAGGATCCTAGCTCAGCTCCAGAGAATTGCTTGACTTCATTCACAAAGTAGAGGGCAGCAGCAGAAGGGCAGATCCAGTCAACACATCTTTTCTCAGATTGAGCACCTAGTGCTAGCAGATGGATTGCTCTCAGGAAGTTCATTAGGAATGTAGACCTTGGCTTCATTCTTGCAGTCAGAGTAGTCTTGTTCTCAGGATGGGGAATGTTAAGATCTCCAAGCAAGATAACAGGTGTTGATATAGATTGCTGGTATTGCTTAGGGTTAGGGTTAGGGGTTAGGGTTAGGGTTAGGGTTAGGGTTAGGGTTAGGGTTAGGGTTAGGGTTAGGGTTAGGGTTAGGGTTAGGGTTAGGGTTAGGGTTAGGGTTAGGGTTAGGGTTAGGGTTAGGGTTAGGGTTAGGGTTAGGGTTAGGGTTAGGGTTAGGGTTAGGGTTAGGGTTAGGGTTAGGGTTAGGGTTAGGGTTAGGGTTAGGGTTAGGGTTAGGGTTAGGGTTAGGGTTAGGGTTAGGGTTAGGGTTAGGGTTAGGGT
>MCFE01000787.1:0-36177 GCA_002104905.1 Basidiobolus meristosporus CBS 931.73
ACTATTTCAGTATTAGCATACTGGAAGTTGTTGTATATTGTTGATTAGCCTCTACATTGTAGAACAAGCCCCAAACTAATCATAATACAACACAACAGTTCCCCCAAGGTTACTTGCTGGGTTTGATATATCCTTGCTCCCCCTTTGAAAAATAATTTGGTCTTGCAGGTTGATCTGATCCAGATCAGCCATTAAGATCCAGTTTAGAGACCATCATAACAACAGCAGCTTGGAATTAATGACCCTCCTAATGAACTTATGACAAGATCATGATGGTGTTTTGCTAATTTTACTACCAAATAAAGGGATGAAACTTGACAATATTTTTTGGTGCTGGGACAATATTTGCATGGTATTGTTGCAATCTTTCAGCACTCTATAACTATTTTAAGTGGATCCAGTTGGCCAGGATATCCAATTGCCTTATATGGCATGGAACTTGACGGTATTTTGACGGCCTCACCTCAAGATTCTGATGGCATTATATTGGCAGTATGATGGCCTACTACTGGTTCTGTATAATGCTACCATACCAGTTTACCAAGTGGCATTTCCTTTTACTACCTCCCCTTGTGCAAATCATATATTCCACTGTAGAATCACCTTTCTTTATTTGCTTACCCACTACTACCTTGGGTATTCCACATACAGAACAAATCAAAAAAAACTATGGCCTCCTGCTTACTAACCTCTGCAAATGTGCATACCTACTGCAATTGACATACTTCTATCACCTCAACTTTACGGCTTTTAGTGTGATACTTGCAAAGTTGCCATATACCTTGTACTGCTGGTTACATATACATCTTGCAAGCATATGCTTGGTTGTTACCACTTCTGCCATGAATATGTCCTGAATATTGGCAAAGAACTTCTTGGTATTTAGCCAATATATTCCTTCTCAGTGCTGGATTTTAGTACCCCTTATAGGTGCACTCTGGCATTTGTCTGTATGAATTTGGTATTGAATGGTGTCAAAGTTGGCTTGTGACCATGAGGTATCTGGCATATCTTGGTGGAGTTTTCCTGATAAATATTAGTTGCTTGTTGCACCCAACCCAACTTTTCATTATATAACTGATTACCCACACATTGGGGCAGCTTATCTTCTTTATGCCATAGGCATAGGTGTCTCCATGTGCACATTTGTCCTCAGTATTTTCCAACTCTTTCTGGCTGTCCTCCATGTGCCAACTGATCATACCCATGACGGACTTGAAGGTAATATTCTTGATGAGATTGGGATATGGTAGTACCTGCAACTTGACTTGTCTTCCTATCTCCCCACACATCCGCTCCATAGGAAACTCCCAAAGGTGAAGCAAGGTCCAATATTCTCCACGCACCATGCAAGATGGAGTAGAGAATGGATACAGTAGTGGCAGAGATCTACGCATTCAGCTTTATGTTTGTAGTATAGCTGCTAAAATCCCATCACAAACTCCTCACACAACAGCTGTAGATGTGTCAAGTTGGGATTGGTGATCTGCTTCTGGGAAAATATTCCTACAATGTCCCCATATGACTCCCAATGCTTTCAATGTACTCTTGGTAGCAACAGCATCAGAACACCACTTAAATAAATACATATCCAATTCATCCAGACTTTGCATTTGTATTGTTGCATATGTGTACAAATACTAATTGGAGCCTGTGAGATGTACTTAGGGTAGCAGACACTCTGTCATATCTTGCCAATTCTTTCAAATTT
Source organism: Basidiobolus meristosporus CBS 931.73 (assembly GCA_002104905.1). Lineage (NCBI taxonomy): Eukaryota > Fungi > Basidiobolomycota > Basidiobolomycetes > Basidiobolales > Basidiobolaceae > Basidiobolus > Basidiobolus meristosporus. Next base: position 1,712 of record MCFE01000787.1, read on the forward strand.
CTCCAGTATCTTGAAGGGCTCATTTAGCTTAAAATGACCCATGTACAACTTGGTCATCAATATATGGATATTGTTGAAAAGCAAATGCATTGCTCCCAGTGGAAAGCTTTTGCTCCTGCAGATACCCTCTATCTTAAGTATCTCCGGTTTCTGATTGATTCCATATTCCAGCCAATGGCTTATAGCTTGCCAACTTTGCTGCAATTGCATGCTTACTTCTGTATGTTCTCTCTGTGGAAAGATGATGTTCTTAATGCTAGTGTTTGGGTAATAGTAATGTGTGTGAGTTATGGAGTAAATCCCCTGGATCTCTCACATTTGATAGCAATACCATCAATTGTGCCTGGAAAAACCTGCTATCTTGCTGATGGCTGGGGTATCTCTATAAAGTAGCCCTAGCTTCTTAGCTGTTTGTAATATTTGCCATCAAATATATTAGATGAGTTTGTGCTTGATTGATACTGAGTGCAGTACTGTATAGCTTTGCAATATTTGTTGGACTGCATCAGCTCCCTCAGATAGGGTATGACCGGAAAATATCTGGAGTGTGAACAATGTTTTCCCTCAATGGTGGTGGATTCCTGACAGTTTGGACACATTGCAATGGCAGCATTTTTGGATGTGAATGCCATGCAACTGTTAGCACATGTTGGAATCAGGACAGTCTCTGGATCATATGTTGCCTGCTGCATGATGGTTGTCTACTTGTACCATGTACATGGTAAGTTGCATCCCAGTATGACTTTGGCAAGAAGTAGTAATAAATACTCAGAGCCCCCATTACTGATATTAGTGCAACACACCACTTCTCTAGCCACAACATTACATCATTCACCAGTTGATGGATCACTGGGCTCACTTGGCTCCATAAAGCACCCTTGACATTTTTTTCAAGGAGTGTTGTCTCATTGCATACAGGGATTTGACCAGGCTTATACATGGAAGTATTGTTAGGGGAGATAGGCTCAAAATCTGTTAGTGAACCTTCTTTGTCAGAACTATCACTCTGTGTGCCATATTCAGAAGGCTGAGGTGGGCCTAAAGGTATCACAAACTCACCTGACTCAGTTTGTGCAAGGTGACAAAGATGGCCAGGTGCTGATATAGAAGTATCAACTGGCTGGCAAGATGATGTTGGTACAGTAGCAACCAATGAATGGTCAAATATGACTTGGGGGGCAAAACACTTGCTATGATCCTTGTAATACTTCCTATGCTGTTTGCATGCTTCATGGATGAGAGGCTTGCCACAATAGCCACATGGTCTTTTTTCTCTTCTCTTATGGTGTTGAGTCAAAGTAGTCTTGTCCATGGGGCAAACAGTTTGACCTTCAATGACATAACACTATTATATCACTTTTTGGTCAATACTCATGTGAACTTAAGACAGACTAGTATTTGAGACATTGCACCTACATGAATATAAGATTCAATGATGACCAGCCATAGTAAGCATTATAAATAAATTTGTAGCACCACATACATATGTATATGTAACACTATCCCTATGAGAAATTATTTAGATGATCCCATCAAAAGGCCATCACAAAGTTAATGTCCCATGACTAAGAGGTACTGATCTTGTCAGGACACCATCCAGAGACCATTGAAAAATAATTGCACCCGGATTTCACAAAAAACCTTGTCAAAATTTTTCATCACAACAATGTATAAGTGGCTTTTGATTGGTTCCCTGCCAATTTGCTCACTTTCTGATCGCAGACACTCTATCATCTCCTTTGTTTGTGTGAATTGATTGGCTATTTCCTCTTCTTCACACTTCTTACTTCCTGACCCAACCATTTCACTTACTTTTCATGCATACCAATTGATTTATTTCCATTGAAACTTCAGTTGTATCTCAATTGCCAATTGTATTGACCTATACAAGTCTCTATACCCTACACTAGCTTTAAGCCCAACCCCACACTCAATAAGTAACTCCATTAAAATCCACCACTCAATAAGTATTTCTGCTGTAATGCTCTGGTTCCACAACTTTGGCAGGAACCCAACAGCTCTATGCCACTGTTCATTCACTGGTTCCCATGCATCCTGGTCTTCTGTTGGCACTGCAAGCTCTAGCTCCTCATCTGCCAGTCTTTGCAATAAATCCTTGCAATATTCTAGTCTGTCTTCTTAAGCACTGCTCTTGAAGAAGCTCTGTAACCTCTTGGTGTGCCTATTAATGTTCCAAAATTCCACTGAAGGCATTGTGATAGTCTTCCAAGCTCTTGACATTGTAGCCTTATCTATCAGTGGGATCTCCACTCTGTCAACAATGGAGGCTGTGGAGGCTGTGGTAGATGAATTCCTTTTTCAGTAAACTCATTTACCTTGCTGGAGTGTAGCTCAACTGGCTGTGCTTCCAACTCTTATGAAAACAGCTGTTTTCTTGTTGGTAATTCTTCTTGGCTATGATGGGATTCAGTCTATTCCAGGCTTGCGGCATTAATTTGCAAGAACTGCAGTTTTTTTTGCTTGCCTCCCTGTCTCAGGCTTGGGGAGACATTTTTCCCTTTACCTTTACCTTTATCACTGCAAGGTCTTTCACTGCTACTTTGTCTGAGTGCATCTTGTAAAGAACTGCGTTTTCTCCTGGATAAATTCTGCTCTGACGCATCTGTTTTGGCCTGCTTGTCCCTTGCTGGCACTCTTATGGCAAGCTGACATTTCTTTTCAGCTTGTTTTGAGCTCTCAACCATAGTTGTGATGGGCTCCTGTAAAAGCAACTGGTCTTTATCACTGCCAGGTCCTTCACTGCTACTTTGACTTGGTGCTTCTTGAGTGGTACTACACTTTTTCCTTGATAAATGTTGTGCTGGTGTATCCATATCTGCCTGCTTGTCCCTAATTGGCACTCTTCCAGCTGCCTGACATCTCTTTGATGCTTGTCTGGAGCTTTTGGCCCTGCTTGTAATGGGCTCTTGAGGAAGCCGCTGGTTTTTAGCCATGGCACCCTTGTTCTTCTGCCTTTGATAGTTTCTGCTATTCTTAAGATACTTTCTTAGCATACCAATGCTGGCCCAAAATCTGTTTGCCTGTTTGAATCCAGGATAATGCTCATGGAACAAGTCAAGTGCATTCTGCTTGGCCTTAGGTTTGTGATGGTCCCATGGTATGCCGGCCTTAAGGTAATGGCGTGCTAGACTTCTGACGGCCTCTTGTATATTGGCCCACTCTTCATTATTGCACTCAACAGCTTACAGATCTTCAATGTCTTTTGATTTTGAGGCTTTGGTACAAACACCACATTGTCTCCCTTTCATGCTGTGATAGGTTTCTCTGTGGGCTTTATCTTTGGGTACTGTTGTTGTGCTTCAAAGACGGTACAGTGTTCCTCTGCTGTTACATTGGGAAATGGCTCAATTATTGGTGGTGACATTGAACTGCTTGAGTTTCTTTTTTGCAGCAAAGATACTGCTTTCTCTACCTGGGATATTGATTGCTCTACATGTATTATCCGCTAATCCTGTTTCTGGACTACTTCCTGATATCTCTGGGCCATTGTATCTATCCTATCAGCCACTGCACCTAATTGCTTCATTAATGCTTTAGTATGAGCTGACAACATACTTGCTAATATGGATGGTGGTGATTTTATCATGGCCACTTGCTGATCTTCAACTGAGGTTACTGCATTTGCTACATTCTCATCTGCCCTAGCATAATGGTCAGCTTGTGGCTCCACAGTGGTTTGCAATTGCCAACTTGACTGAGAGCCTGAGGAGTCCGCATTATTACCTTCAATGGGCACACTGTCCACAGGGCCTTTTTTGGATATAGCCCTGCTTGTTGCACTGAATGTCAAACAAGCTGTTGTCCTACCATTCTTCTGTTGCCGTCAGCAGTGGGGTTTGGTTGAGAACCAGACAACTTTGCCTTATTTTCTGGTGGCATATATATGGAAGTGAGTCAAACTAAAGGGGAAATAGTGCTACATATACGTGTGTATGTGGTGCCACAACTTTATTTATAATGCTTACTATGGCTGGTCATCATTGAATCTTGCATTCCTGTAGGTGCAATGTCTCAAATAGAAGACTGTCTTAAGTGCACATGAGTATTGGCCAGAAAGTGATATAATAGTGTTATGTTGTTGAAGGTCAAACTGTTTGCCCTATGGACAAGACTACTTTGACTCAACACCATAAGAGAAGGAAAAAAGACCATGTGGCTATTGTGGCAAGCCTCTCATCCATGAAGCATGCAAACAGCATAGGAAGTATTAGAAGGATCACAGCCAGTGTTTTGCCACCCAAGTCATATTTGACCATTCATTGGTCACTACTGTACCAACATTATCTTGCTGGCCAGTTGATACTTCTATATCAGCACCTGGCCATCTTTGTCACCTTGCACAAACTGAGTCAGGTGAGTTTGTGATGCCTTTAGGCTCACCTCAGCCTTCTGAATATGGCATGTAGAGTGATAGCTCTGACAAAGAAGGTTCACTAATGGATTTTGAGCCTATCTCCCATAACAACAGTACCACATATGAGCCTGGTCAATTCCCTAGATGCAATGAAACAACACCTGTTGAAACAAATGCCAAGGATACTTTATGGTGCCAAGTGAGCCCAGTAATCCATCCACTGGTGAATGATGTAATGTTGTGGCTAGAGATGTGGTGTGTTTCCACTAATATCAGTAATGGGGGCTTGGAGGATTTATTACTACTTCTTGCCAAAATCATACCTGGAAGCAACTTACCATGCACATGAAACAAGTGAACAACCATCATGCGGCTGGTAATATATATCCAGAGACTGTCCTGATTCCAGTATGTGTTAACAGTTGCATGGCATTCACATCCAAAAATGCTACCATTGCAATGTGTCCAAATTGACAGGAATCCACCACCATTGAGGGAAAACATTGCTCACACTCTGGATACATTGCGGTCATGCCCTGTCTGAGAAAGCTGATGCAGTCCACAAATATTGCAAAGCTATACAGTACCGCACTCAGTATCAATCAAGCGCAAACGTATCTTATATATTTGATGGCAAACATCACAAACAGCTAAGAAGCAAGGGATACTTGAAGGTATGTATGACCATGCCTTTGCTTTAGCACTTGATGGATTCTCATTAAACAAGTACTCTACAAGCAAATCCTGCTGGCTACTGATTCTCATCAATCTGAATCTGCCGCACATCTTGCAGTATCAGAGCAATAATCTGATGGTAGTCTCACTGGTATCTGGGCCTAAATCACTGTCCAACCTGGATAGCTACCTGTGTCCATTGCTGGATGAATTTTGTATGCTTTCCAGTGGGATAATGGTAAATAGCTGTCATGTAAAAGCACATATTATTATCTGCCTTGGAGATACCCCAGCCATCAGCAAGATAGCAGGTTTTTCCAGGCACAATTGATGGTAATGCTATCAAATGTGTGAGATCCAGGGGATTTACTCCATAACTCACACACATTATTATTACCCAAACACCAGCATTAAGAACATCATCTTTCCACAGAGAGAACATACAGAAGTAAGCATGCAATTGCAGCAAAGTTGGCAAGCTATAAGCCATTGGCTGGAATATGGAATCAACCAGAAACTGGAGATACTTGAGATAGAGGGTATCTGCAGGAGCAAAAGCTTTCCACTGGGAGCAATGCATTTGCTTTTCAACAATATCCATATATTGATGACCAAGTTGTACATGGGGCATTTCAAGCTAAATGAGCCCTTTGAGATACCGGAGAACTTTGAAAATATTGGCAAGATATTACAGAGTATCTAAGATATTACAGAGTATCTGCTACCCTAAGTACTTCTCATGGGCTCCAATTAATATTCATACGCATATGCTTGAATACAAATGCAAAGACTGGATGATCTGCATATGTATTTATTCAAGTGGTGTTCTAAAGCCATTCCTACCAAGAGTATATTGGAAGCATTGGGAGTCATATGTGGGCATTGTAGGAATATTTATTCAGAAATGGATCACCAATGCCAACTTGACGCATCTACAGCTGTTGTGTGAGGAGTTTGTGATGGGATCTGAGCGGCTATACTACAAACATAAAGCTGAATGTGCATTTCTCTGCCGCTACTGTATCCATTCTCTACTCCATCTTGCATGGTGTGTGGAGAATATTGGGCCTTGCTTCACCTTTTGGGAGTTTCCTATGGAGCAGATGTGTGGGGAGATAGGAAGACAAGTCAAGTTGCATGTACTACCATATCCCAATCTCATCAGGAATATTACCTTCAAGTCTGTCATGGATGTGATGAGTTGGCACATGGAGGACAGCCAGAAAGAGTTGGAAAATGCTGAGGACAAATGTGCACATGGAGACACCTATGCCTATGGCATTAAGAAGCTAAGCAGCCCCAATGCATGGGTAATCAGTTAAGTATTGCAAAGTTGGGTTGGGTACAACAAGCAACTCACTTTTATCAGGAAAACTCCACCAAAATATGCCGGATTTCTTGTGGTCACAAGCCAACTTTCACACCATTCAATATGGAATTCACACAAACAAAAGCCAGAGCGCACCTATAAGGGGGACTAGAATCCAGCAGTGAGAAGGAATATATTGGCTAAATACTAAGAAGTTCTTTGCCAATATTCAGGAGGTATTCATGGCAGAAGTGGCAACAATCAAGCATATGTTTGCAAGATGTATATGCTACCAGCAGAACAAGGTATATGGCAACTTTGCAAGTATCACACTAAAAAGCCGTAAAGTTGAGGTGATAGAAGTATGTCAGTTGTGGCAGGTGTGCAAGTTTGTAGAGGTTAGTAAGCAGGAGGCCATAGTTTTTTTTGAATCAAACTATTTGTGGAATACCCAAGGTAGTAGTAGGTAAGCAAATAAAGAAAGGTTATTATACAGTGGAATATATCAATTGCACAACGGGAGGTAGAAAAGGGAAATACTATTTGGTAAATTGGTATGGTAGCATTATACAGAACCAGCAGCAGGCTGTCATACTGCCAAGAAAAAGCCATCAGAGTGTTGCTGTGAGGCCATCAAAATACCCCCAAGTTTCTTGCCATATAAGGTAATTGGAAGTCCAGGCAAATTCTATCCACTTAAAATAGTAATAGAGCGCTAAAAGACCGCAAAAATACCATGCAAATATTGTCACAGAACCAATCAAAAATTGTCAAGTTTTCTTCCTTTTTTTGGCTGTAAAATTTGCAAAACACCATCATGATCTTGTTGTAAGATTGTCAGGAGGGTCACTAATTGCAAGCTGCTGTTATTATGACGGTCTCTAAACGGGATCTTGACGGATGATCCAGATTGGATCCACCCACAGGACTAAATTATTGTTCATAAGGTATTTCCCCTTTGGTTTGACTCACTTCCATATATATGCCACCAAAAAATAAAGCAAAGCTGTCTGGTTCTCAACCAAATGCCACCGCTGACAGCAACAAAGAATGGTCAGACAACAGCTTGCTTTGACATTCAGTCCAGCAAGTGGGGCTACATCCAAAAAAGTCCCTGTGGACAGTTAGCCCACTGAAGGTAATAATGCGGGCTCCTCAGGCTCTCAGTCAAGTTGGCAATTGCAAACCACTGTGGAGCCACAAGCTGACCATTATGCTAGGGCAGATGAGAATGTAGCAAATGCAGTAACCTCAGTTGAAGATCAGTAAGTGGCCATGATAAAATCACCCCCACCCATATTAGCAGGTATGTTGTCAGCTCATACCAAAGCATTAATGAAGCAATTAGGTGCAGTGGCTGATAGGATAGATGCAATGGCCTAGAGAAATCAGGAAATTGGCCAGAAACAGGATGAGTGGATAATATGTGTAGAGCAATCAATATCCCAGGTAGAGAAAGCAGTATCTTTGCTGCAAAGAAGGCACTTGAGCAGCTCAATGTCACCACCAATAATTGAGCCATTTCCCAATGTAACAGTAGTGGAACACTGTACAGTCTGTGAAGCACAACAACAGTGAGAGTACTAAATGCAGTACCCACTCTTTGACCAAGAATTCTCCCCAGAGTCCTACCCAAAGTCCACCAGTATCCTCCCTATGATTCCCCCATGCACCCTCCCTCCTATCCCTACACTTATCTAGTTAGTACACTTACCATCACAGGAAGGTGTTCACACCCCTATTTTATAACACATTGACTATTATCTAAGCCCCCCCAAGTGATATATATATGTACCCAATTGAACCAAGACAAGGGGATTGGACAAAATAAACACAAGTCTTTATTACCTAGCTACCTTCTATTGGAAGCTACTCTGAACCAAGTGGTACTAACTTGACCTACAAGCTCTCCCACTCACCAAGTACAGTCAGTAATAACCCACATATTTGGTGCCATCTCTGTGGAAATAAGCGCAAGTGAGGTGATGACTACTACAATCAAACTAAAAACATACAAGGGAAAGAGAGAGAAAGCCCTTGAGTGGTTTGATAAGTTTGAGAAAGTTGCGGTTGATGCAGGATGGGACAACAATAAGAAAGTAAGGGAGTTTGCAAGACATATGGAAGGGTCAGCATGGTGATGGCATTATGGGTTGGAAGAGGCAGTTAAAGACAACTGGGATGCACTAGAAGAAGCCTACAAGACACGCTTTCTATATGCAGAAGGATACCACTACAAAGCCCTTCTACTGTCCTCACGGAAGAAAAGCAGTGAGAGCTATGAAGCCTACACTGAACTGTTTCTCCAACAAGTTTGATGTCTCCCAAAGGATAAAATTGCCAAACAACAGCTCATGAGGTATAACATCATGGGCTTAGACAACAAAATAAGACAAAGGGCGTCCAAAGAACAACAGGGATGTAAAACGCTGCAAGAGTTGGTCAAACAAGTGCAAGGGGTCATCTTGCTATGGGGGCTACCCTCTAGTGATACAAATAATTGAAGGACAGGGATCCCCTGTAAGAAAGGAAAATTGCCTCCCCAAAAGACCGTGAGTTAGAAGAATTACGGCAAAAGGTCCAAGAACTCTCAATCAATAATGTCCAAGAAGTCCTCAAAGAAAGTGATAAACTCTGGGAAGCTGTTGTAGATCTAAAGACCCAGGTACAAGCCCTGACCCAACAGATGGAAGAACCGTGACAGCAGTATCTGTGTTATGTGTGTGGAGAAGTAGGTCACCGGGCCCACAAATGTGAAAAACAGTATGGACAAGAAGCCGTACCGGACACAAAAGAGAAGAAGGCATTGAAAGACAGAGTCCCTTGCCAGGAGGCCAACAGGACTCAGTCAATCTAAGCCCTCTGGTCAGGACAGTCAAAGTGTGGAAGAAGAAGCGTCAACATGATGCTTCTAGAGAGGAGACAAAGGAACCAGTAGTAAAGGTTCTGTCAAAAGGAAAGAATGCGGAATTAAGTGAAGAAGTACGGAATGAGCCTTGGGAAGAAGTGTTTAAACAAACAAAGAACGCTAGCACGTCTTTCCATGGCCTATTCCCCATAATGAAGGTACTAGGGCAAACCAAGGCAACCCTCCCAATAACCAATTTACTAGGACTTGCCCTGGCTCTAGTTAAGGAACTGATAGAGGTATTGAAGGAGATAACAACCCTTCATGTTTACCAAATGGTCCTGCAAAGACCAAATAAAGGTACATATGTAAAGGTACATATAGAGAATAAGGAGATTCTTGCCCTTATCAACACAGGATCCTCTACGTTGATCATGTCAGAGTCATTAGCAAAACATCTTAAATTAGACATAGTCCCCAACAACACCATTTGAGTATGGCTAGCAAATGACTAACTGGACACAACGGTAGGCATGGTGCCTAATTGTCCCATCCGGCTAGGCAACTTGATAATACACCAAGATGTTGTGGTTCTTCCCATTGCTGCCAACAACTTACTCATTGGCAAGAGTTGGTTTATCCAACATAAGATGGATATACTTTACAGTGCATCTGAACTCAGGTGGGATACCAAGAGTATCCCACTGATTCATATCACCAATGAGAGCAAGGTGCATAGCAACAGTGTGACAATCAAAGAGGTGAAACCATTGCAGTCTCCAATCATCACACAAAAGGTGATAAAAATACCACCTGCCAGTGTGACAGTGATCTCATTAGAGACACTAATAGCTTATTGGACAAGCGGAAGAATGATAACCGCAGCAAAGGCATCCAAGCAACTGGAAGGAATCTTGATCCCTAAAGTATGGATACCACCAAAATTTGAAATGCAAAGTCTGAAGTGCTTAGTGGTCAACAATGGGCAACACACAGTGACATTGCCTAGAGGAGTACCATTGTAAAACCTAGAGGAAGTTGATGGAAACAACCAAGGACCACCTGCAAACAAGGAACCAGAAGAAGAACTCCCCAAACTAGATGTGGACCCCAGTCCACTGTCTGCATTACAAGACAAGTTCCCAGAAGGAATACGCCCGCTTGCCCAAGTATTCTCTAAGAACCAAGTAATTGGTCATATACCTGGGGTATATCACCAAATCCACCTCACCAACAAATACCCCATCAAGCAATAAGCATATAGGAACTCAAAAATTGACACGGACTACATCAAAGAGACAATTGAAACTTTATTGAAAGGCGACATCATTACAGAGAGCCAGTCTCCGTGGGCCTCCCCTGTAGTGATAGTCCCAAAGAAAGACAGAAAGCAACGCTTTTGCATCAACTACCAAAAATTGAATGCCGTTGTGGTAGGGTAAACATACCTCCCACAGGCAAGTTTATTCATATAGTCATTATGATATACTTATCCATATTTTATCTTATCAGTATTATCCCATTCTTCTTTTGCCCATATTATCAGTATTATCCCCATATGATGTTTACCCTGATTAGTTATTAGCATTAGTTATCCCAGATGTTATTCAGCTTTGTGATCAGTAGATGTATCTATATAAGGCAAGTACCCGTGTCAGTACCCGTGACACATGACCTAGGTCTGTGTTACCATCTCTACCATTTCAATACCATATATGGTATTTCTATGTTGCACAGGTTTCAGACTACTGATTCCTGATTGGTTGAGAGTGCTGTGCCTTTTAGAACCTTCCAGGACATTCTTGGCATATTTTTAGCTCATAGTGATGTCATCAAGAATTCCACTGATACCTAGAATCTTCTAGAACCTTGTCATTAGTAATCACTTGGCAATCAGGAAAAGTATTTAAGGGAAAGCAATCCCTCATCAATAAATCATCCCTTCTATCAGTAACACTTCTACCTTATTGATTAGCAGTTGATCACTGCACCTGCCTTCAACAGTACATCTCAGACCTGCCATCAAGGAGCTTTTCAGGGTAGTGCACAAGACACACAGAGGCCTTTGAAGACACTTGGAGCACCTAGGAAGCTAGAGAAGCAGGAGCTTTTACCATAGTGACATATTGACAAAGACACCAGCAGTTTAGATACAGAGGTTATTGCACCCATCAGACACCTCACACACCTTGAGTTGTGTAGCTTCTCCCAGGAGTACCTCTACACCACCACACCGTCACCCGGAAGAATGTGTATCCACTACTGCAAATAGGCAACCTGTTGGACAGATTAATTGGAGCTAAATATTTTAGCTCTCTTGACTTAATCTCCGGGTATTGGCAAGTAGAAGTAGCCCCAGAAGATCAACCTAAAACCGCTTTTATAACATTATTTGGATTATACAAATGGAACTGACTACCCTTTGGCTTGTGCAATGCCTCCACTCTGTTCCAAAGGATGATCAACAAGGTGCTAGGAAATCTACAATAGGAATGCGCTCTTGTGTATCTGGACAACATCACAATATATTCCCCCAATGTAGAAGAACATATACACAACGTGCAACATATCCTAACAGCCCTCCTCAAGAACCAACTCAAGCTACATCCAAAAGAAGTGCCATTTCCTGTATACAAAATTGTTGTTCCTGGGCCACAAGATCTTGCAGATGGAATATACCCATCTACTTCACTCCTGAAAGCTGATCAAGATACACCCGCACTAAAGGATATTAATGCAGTGTTGGGATTCCTAAGATTAGCCAGCTACTATTGCGACTTTGTCAAAAACTTTGTAATGATAGCAGCTCCCCTATACAAATTGACGCAAAAAGGCCAGTGTTTTGTATGGTTGGAGCCTCAAAAGAGAGCATTCAATCAGCTGAAACATTCCCTGATGTCACCGCCAGTGTTATGTTTTCCCAATTGGGATGTGAGATTTTTTATTAACTGTGATGGAGGTCTCACTGGTATAGGCGCCATACTGGGACAATACCACCAACCTGGCAAATTCCACCCAATTGGTTACGTGAGCCGTTTGTTAAACAAACATAAACGTCACTACCCTGTTACCAAGATAGAATGTCTTGCTATTGTTTATTCAATTAAACAATTCCACACATACATACATGGTTGCTGATTCACAATAGTAATGGACCACAGCGCACTGGTCTGGCTGATGAAAACTAAAGACTTTACTGGTCAACTAGCATGTTGGGCCCTCTAACTACAAGAATACAACTTTGAAATAATTCATTGCGCTGGCAAGAAACACCAAGATGCAGACTTCCTCAGTTGCTATCCCATTTGCCAAGTACATGTCAGCAATGACTACAAAGACGTAATCTGCTTTAAATGAAGAGGGAAGTATCCCAAACATGTTGTTGCAAACAAGCAGAAGAGAGACTTTTGAAAGAAATGGTGTCAGTACAAAGTATAAAAAAACCAATTATGGTTCTTCCAAGGACAGTTCAGAGTTGAGGTACCCCAAATAACTGCCCGCAAAGAAATCATACAAGAAAGACATATGTTATTAGGACACGCTAACCCTCTAACAACATACAAGATGCAAAGAAAGACATTTTATTGGAAAAAAATGATAACTGACGTTGTGAATACACTACAAAGATGCTCCACCTGCAAAAAGTTTAACCAAAGTCAAAAGATAGGGATAACCGCACCAATACTGCTTGACCTACCCTTCTATTGGGTAGGGATTTACTTTGTTGGGCCCTTTATGAAAACAAAGAAAGGAGAACAATACATAATAATTGCTACCAATCATTTCTCAAAGTGGGTAGAAGCCCAAGCCGTCCAAAATAAAGACCAGAAGACAACCGCCCAATTCATTCTTGAACACCTCATCTGCCGGCACAAATATCCTCAGATACTCCTGTCCAATAATGGTGGCTCCTTCCTGAATGACACTGTGGCCCACATGTGCAAAATGATGGGCATGAAACAGGTCTTCACAGCCACGTATCACCCCCAGACCAACAGATTAATGGAGAGGATGAACCAGATGTGTTGCCGCATACTAGAGAAGCTCCACTGAGAACTACCCCAATCATGGGCCAAGCTACTCCCACTAACACTCCTGGCAATGCATACAATACCAAATAAAAAACAGGTTTCTCCCCGTACAGAGTTCTGTGCAGACAAAGGCCCAAGTGGTGTGAAGAAACTGGATTGACAATGGAAGGTGTCCCCTTGACAACACATAACAACTATGTAGAAAGGTTGATACACCATATTGCCCACCTGTACATAAAAGTATTCAAAAATGTTGACAAGCACCTTCCCCCTCCACCCAAAAATGAGAAACTAATGGGACAAAAGTGGAAACCAGGCAATAAAGTGTGGTACAATCAAACCGTTGCAGGCCTCAAGTTTTGCCCACAATTTACACCCTGATGAATTGGCCCTTGCACCGTCATTAGTTTGGACCACGGGCCAAAGTACACCATTACCCTGAACAACAAGACAATCAGCAACGTAGGGCCAGCCCATCTGAAACCGTTTCATGATGATCCACCAATCATCACTGAAATCAAAGTGTGATTAAACAATTATCAGGACAAGGATAGAGGAAGACACGGGATACATACAAAGTTCATTGGGGGAGATTTTAGTTGATATAGGCACAAATGATATGCACAAGGAAGTTTGCCCAAAGGGGAGAACAAAAGAATGCATATGGAAAGCACCAAAGGAAACAGTTCACCCAAAACTGGCAATACCCCTCCCACCAGCAAGAACCAAGATGATATTGACAATGAAACCAACCTGCAAGTGTTGAGAGATATGGTACAAGCATTACGTGCAACAAGAGCCACCTATGAAGAGTTGTTTGCTGGAGCAGTCATGTTGATACAAGACACAATCAGAGAGGGATGAGACAAGTTACCCACGCCAATACAAAGCATGCAGATACTACCCAAGAAGACTGTGTACCACCTAAGAGGAGGTTCCTTAATCATTAAGGAGAAGGACGCCGCACTGATTCCTGTATCCATACTGGACACAGTCAGACAGAAGACACAAGGAATCAACTGTTGCACCCTCACAAGACCTTGAGAGCCCCCCTGTTTTGTTGCATACTTGCCATTGATAGGTACCACGGTTGTTGAGGTATATGCAGACCTGGTACAAGCCGCAAGAGCACCAGAAGTAGAACTCCCAATCGAAGGACTCCTCCAAGAAATTTGTGAACATCTCAAACCGCATTTCCAAGAAGGAACCATCTTAGAGAAGATATGCAAACCGATTAAATACACCGGCCAGTTAACCCATGCAATCCACCAAGTTGCTGTGTTACAACTATTACAGTGGTTTACCATAGGATAACTCAGGAACCAGTACAAAGTTCAACTCCAAGAAGCCAAAGAAACCGCTGCGGACTCTGTAGAAACCATGAGGCAAGTACAAAAGCGCCTTGATTGCGCCACAGTTTCTACAGAAGAACTACAATACGTCCTGGAAGAAGCAAAAACTTGTTACCAACAACAGGTGACTGCCAACCAAGTGTACGCCCTCTTCAAAAGGTCCCCTGCCATCATATTGAACACAAAAAGGACAAGCCCCAACAACGTTTGCAAGATAAAGAAGCAAGACTTTATTGCACTATTTCACCTTTTCTTGTTCTCCAACCCTCCCAAGGAACTTACCCAGAACCCTATGGTTTGCCAACTATTTGGCTCTGTGGAAAACATCCCTCAAGCAACACAAGCCGCACCCCACTCTGCCGCCAAATGGTATCAGGTATTTGCCCATGGCCCCCTTGCAAGTGACAACCAGCAATGGTACTATGGTGACTCCCCATGCTCTGTGAATGAAATCTACCCTGGAGAAGCAAATTAGTCAAAAGAACTTGGAGGACAAAGCTCCCTCTTAACCCCCAGGATATGTGAGTACTAAATGCAGTACCCACTCTTTGCCCAAGAGTTCTCCCCAGAGTCCTACCCAAAGTCCCCCAGTATCCTCCCTATGATTCCCCCACGCGCC
Source organism: Basidiobolus meristosporus CBS 931.73 (assembly GCA_002104905.1). Lineage (NCBI taxonomy): Eukaryota > Fungi > Basidiobolomycota > Basidiobolomycetes > Basidiobolales > Basidiobolaceae > Basidiobolus > Basidiobolus meristosporus. Next base: position 16,921 of record MCFE01000787.1, read on the forward strand.
CTCACTCCTATCCCTACCTTTATCTAGTTAGAACACTTACCATAACAGGAAGGTGTTCACACCCCTATTTTGTAACACATTGACTATTATCTACGCCCCCCCCAAGTGATATATATATGTACCCAATTGAACCAAGACAAGGGGATTGGACAAAATAAACACAAGTCTTTATTACCTTGCTACCTTCTATTGGAAGCTACTCTGAACCAAGTGGTACTGACTTGACCTACAAGCTCTCCCACTCACCAAGTACAGTCAGTAATAACCCACAAACAGTGCCCAAAGATAGAGCCCACAGAGAAACCTATCACAGCAGGGGAGGGAGACAATGTGGTGTTTGTACCAAAGCCTAAAAATCAAAAGACATATCTAAAATACAAGAGGCCATCAGAAGTCTAGCAAACCATCATCTTAAGGCCAGCATACCATGGGACCATCAGGAACTCAAGGCCAAGCAGAATGCACTTGACTTGTTCCATGAGCATTATCCTGGATTCAAACAGGCAAACATAATTTAGGCCAGCATTGGTATGCTAAGAAAGTATCTTAAGAATAGCAGAAACTATCAAAGGCAGAAGAACAAGTGTGCCATGGCCAAAAACCAGCAGCTTCCTCAGGAGTCTGTTACAAGCAGGGCCAAAAGCTCTAGAAAAGCATCAAAGAGACATCAGGCAGCTGGAAGAGTGCCAATTAGGGACAAGCAGGCAGATATGGATACACCAGCATAACATTAACAGGGAAAAAGTGTAGTATCACTCAAGAAGCACTCATTCAAAGTAGCAGTGAAGGACCTGGCAGTGATAAGAATCAGCTGCTTTTGCAGGAGCCCATCACAACTACAGTTGAGAGCTCAAAACAAGCGGAAAAGATATGTCAGGTTGCAAGAAGAGAGCCAGCATGGGACAAGCAGGCCAAAACAGATGCATCAGATCAGAATTTATCCAGGAGAAAACATAGTTCTTTACAAGAAGCACTCAGACAAAGTAGCAGTGAAAGACCTGGCAGTGATAAATGAAAAGTCAAAGGGGAAAATGTCCACCCAAGCCTGAGACAAGGAGGCATGCAAAAAAAACTGCAGTTCTTGCCAATTAACATTGCAAGCCAGGAAAAGACTGAATCCCATCATAGCCAAGAAGAATTACCAACAAGAAAACAGCTGTTTTCACAAGAGTTGGAAGTGTAGCCAGTTGAGCTACACTCCAGCAAGGTAGATGAGTTTGCTGGAAAAGGTCAATTCATCTACCACAGCCTCCATTGTTGACAGAGTGGAGATCCCATAGACAGACAAGGCTACAATGTTAAGAGCTCAAAAAACTATCACACTGCCTTAAGTGGAATTTTAGAATATTAATAGGTACACCAGGAGGTTGCAGCACCTCTTCAATAGCAGTGCTCAAGAATATACACTTGAATATTGCAAGGCTTTATTGCAAGGATTTATTACAAAGACTGGAGATGAGGTGCTAGACCTTGCAGTGCCAGCTGAAGACCAGGACATGTGGGCACCAGTGAATGTACTGTGGCATAAAGTTGTTGGGTTCCTGCCAAAGTTGTGGAACTAGAGCGTTACAGCAGAAATACTTATTGAGTGGTGGATTTTAATGTAGTTACTTGTTGAGTGTGGGGCTGGGCTTAAAGCTAGCTTAGGGTATAGAGACTTTTATAGGTCCATACAACTGGCAATTGAAGTACAACTGAAGTTTCAATGGAAATAAATTAATTTGTACACATGAAAAGTAAGAGAAACAGTTGTGTCAGGAAGTAAGGAGTGCAAAAAAGAGGCAATAGCCAATCAATTCACACAAATGTAGGAGGCCATAGAGTGTCTAGGATCAAAAAGTGAGCAAATTGGCAGGGAACCAATCAAAAGCCACCTGTACATTGCTGTGATGAAAAATTTTGACTAAGTTTTTTGTGAAATTTGGGGTGCAATTATTTTTCAACAGTCCCTGGACAGTGTCCTGCCAAGATCAGTACATCTTAGTCATGGGACTTAAACTTTGTGATGGCCTTTTGACAGGATCATCTCAATAATTTTTCATAGGGTCCTATAACTGATCTATTTGTCTCTTTATCTCTTCCAACTTCAATAGACTCATTCTGGAAGGTGGCTTGCTCACTGGAGGGCTGCTTCATATGTCAATGGCATGATCCACATGTCTGACTGGTGGTAGGCTGACAGGTTCATGTGGAAACACATCTGAATATTCCTTCAAAAGAATCTGGACCTCCTGGGGCCCTGGAGTAGAGGAATTCACCAGTAATACTGCCATGAGGGACATCTGGGTACCTTTTCCAGGTGTCTTACGGAACTGTGTCTTGCTATGTTCACTTGTTTCACAGACACTGGAATTTACGAAGTTGAGATCCAGTCTGGCAGGTAATAGCTTATAGGTCTTGTTGTCCTTCTGGATCTGAGTAGCATGGATTCTCCAGCTGATGGATGGATTACAGGAAAATAGCCAGGTTCTCATAAGTACAAGGTCAAACTTGCAGTTCCCATATATAATGGCCTGTTGGTCTTCTTCATAATCATAGATCTTCATTCTTGCGGGCTGAGTAATTGGTTGATTATGTGTGAGTTCCTGACAGCTGTTGAGACTGTAGTTGATGTGGTGGGTTCCATGTTAATTCTAGCTTTCAAGGCAAATTGCTCTGACATGTACTCATATGATGATCCTGAGTCAATCATGATCTTGGCAGGTACTCTGTTACAACATGTGTGCAATGTTTGGGGCTGTCTGGACAACTTGGGGAATTTTCATGTTCTGGGTACCTGGTATTTTGGTGAAAATATTCCAAGTAAATCCCAACAAGGAATTTGGTCAGTATTCTCTAGGATATGAAGGTAATGATCTAAGTGACTAAGTTAGGTGAATATTTGGGTCAAAATACAAATTCTTACAACATGCTTACTCCATTCAGGTATAGCAGCTTCCCTGAGTTTGAGGTCAGCTGGCATAGGTATTGTTCTGTCATATGGGAGGTTAGCTCTGAAGCTTCTTCAAGTTCATTCTTCATGTTAATGTGCTCAAGGGCTTTGACACAGTTGATGATTCTTGATGACTGATGTTCATTTCTTCTCTGCAGGCAGTACTCTGCAATATGTCCCTGCTGGTGGCAAATAAAGCAATGTCCTTTCTCCTTACCTTCTTCTGAGGTGGGATTCTTCTGCACAGCATCTATTTCCATTAGCACTGCTTCTGAATGTCTTCTTTCATAGTGATTATAGCTTCTCTGATCAGTCATTGTAGGCTTCCCAACTCCAAGAATAGCTGATTTATAGTCAGTGGCTGTCTTGATGGCTCTTCAATAGTCTGAGGTTTTCAGTAAATCATTTCCTTGAGAGTTCTATTTTTCAGCACATCAATAAAGTATTCAACTTGATGCAGGGGGTCCAGTCATGGCATCCACAATGGACATGAAGGTAATATTCATTCTAAAATTGAGTAAGGAGAGTACTTGAACTTGACTATTTCTTCCTATCTGCCTCTACATCTGCTCCACAGAGTGTTCCCAAAATTTGAGACAAGGTCCATTACTCTTCACTCTTCAAGTAAGAGGTACTAGAGAATAGATATAACAGCAGTTAAGACCAATTAGCTCTGCTATGTGCTTGGAGCACTGATGATTAAATTCTGTTACAAGCTCTGGACATCAAAGCTGTAGATGCATTGAATTAGCAATGGTAATCTGCCTCCAGATAAATGATTCCACAATATCAACCAATGATCCCCAATGTATCATAGGGGAAAACATCTTTAGATGGCAACTTCTACAAATAAGCATGCAATGCATATAATCCTTGTATTGGTGTTGACAGATATGCTTTTAGAGATTGATCAGAGTTGGTGAGAAGTAAATTGGATTATAGGAGCAATGAAACATCATGTTAGCTTTGATATTGCTCTTGCATCTCAATAGAGGCAAATAGATTGAAAAATCCCCTATCAAAAGCAATTTGGTACTGCAGGTAGATCCAATTTGGATCAGCTGTCAGGATCCCGCTAAGAGTTAGTCATAACAACAGCAGCTTGAAACTACTGACTCTCCTCACAGTCTTATGATGGGATTGTGATGGCATTTTGATGATTTGACTGCCAAATAAAGTAAAAAACATAATGGTGTTTTGGAAGACTTTGGGCAAGAATTGCCAATTATATCAATTTCTTAATGCACTCTACATTTACTTGAGCAGATCTAACTGGTCTATACATCTAATTGCTGTATATTGTAAGAAATGTGATGGTATTCTGATGGCCTCATTGCAAACCCCTGCTGGTATTACAATGGCAGTACAGCAATCTATAATTGGTTTGTGTAATGCTACTCTACCAAGTTACCAAGTTGTATTTTCTTTTTCTACTTCCCCTTGCACTATTCACATATTCAACTCTACAATTACCACTGTTTATTCTCTTACCCACTACTGCCTTGGGCTTTCCACATAGAGTTCAAATCAAGAAAAACAATGGCCCCCTGCTTATTGAACTCTACATACATTCACATCTGCTGTAACTGACACACTTCTGTCATATCAACTTTATGAGTTTCTCAGTGTGAAACTTGTAAGGTAGCCTTATACCTTTTATTGCTAGTAGAATAAACATCTAGCAAACATTTGCTTGGTTGCTGCCACTTTTGCAACAAACACCTCTTGAATAACTTCTGTTACAAGTGTTGGAATACAAGTTATAGAGGAATAAGGAGTTTAGCTACTATTGTACTCACCAAAAGCTGACTGAATTTTTTTTGAGGTTAAAGCAGATGCTTATATACATTTTGCCAGATCAATTGTTGACTATTTGTATTTCCTAATGTAGGTTGTGGCTGATGCATTATATAGTTGCATCATTATCACCCACTTTGATCCTACTTGATATATCTATTTCTGTCCAATAAGGATCTTCTGAATAATCTGCTGACTAGTACTACTGATTTGATAGACAATACTGATATATTGATAGGCCAGGCATAAAGCTATTGATTTGACTAAAACTGATCATACTTGAACATTCAAGCAGTGTATCATAACATTCTTCCTTACTAAAGTTAAGAGGGTTCTGCTGATTTACTTTTCTTGTTACACCAATATCTTTATGGTTCAGTATTGTCAGAAAGTCTTGAAAGCATGAGTCTGTCTCTATGAACTAAATATTGCCAGATTTTCCCTGGTTAGTTCACTAGCTGGCAAGTTGCAAATGGACATTCTCTGATGATCTTGAATGGTCCTGTCAATTGTAGCTCAAGCTTCTTCTGAGTGTAGTTTCTCAGCAATAGAAAGTTCAAGCTGTCAATGCTTCTAGTGATATAGTCTTATCAAATCTCTGCTTCATTTTTTTGGCACTTTGAAATACTTTGGCCTGTGCCTCTTGATGTCTTTGTTCCAGTTGCTGGTGTCTACTTGGTTGACAATGCTCATCCTCTAAAGCATCTGTCTGCTTTGGTTGTGTGAGATCTCCTGGAATCCTTGCTTCACATCCATGCACAATGTAAAGTGCAATTTTGAGGGGTGTTTTGCACTCTAACTATGCAGGCAAAAGTGCTTGGTCTATTTACTAATCCCATCTACTGACAGCTCCATTTGTATACTTGGTCAGCATTTTTTCAAATAATCAATTAAGCTACTCAGTAACCCAATTAGTTCAAGGGTGATATTCCAAGGTTTCAAGTGCTTGATCTGCTGCATTTCCAGGTAAGCTTCCAATGTCTTTGCCATAAAGTTTGCTCCTCTATTAGATAAACTCTCTACAGGGCATCTGAACTTCATAAGGATCTTGTGGTAGATGAAACTTGCAATCTGTTTCTCACTGGCTTCAGGTACAGCTTTTGCCACGGCCCATTTAGTGGTATGGTCAATTGCTACTAGGATCCAATGTTTGCATTTCCTGGTGGTTGGTAGCTTTCCTATAAAGTCAATTCCCCATCTCTCATATGGTCTTACAAGCTGCAAGGGAAAGAGTTAAGCAGATCTCTGTAGTTGGCCTTGGTTGATTTGGCAAATTGGGCATATTTTGATTAGCTTTACAATACCTTGTTTCATTCTGGGCTGTCAAGCTGTAGCTTTTACAAGGCTTTGGGTTCCTTCAGTTCCAAGATGTACTTATTAATTGTGTAGCTTGTGTTCTATATCCAGGCATGCAACATCAGGGCAATAGGCAATAGGCCTTCCATCAACAATTTGGTAGAGTGCCTCATCCTGTAATACAAATTTGTTGGCTTCATCCAAAAAGATTTTCTTGGTATCTTTGTCCACCTCATTAGGAATGGCTTGGTCCTCCAAGTATGTTGGTAATAAGCTAGGCCAATCTTATTTATGCACTAAGCTGAGTTGTGCAACCTGTTCTAGTCTTGATAGGGCATCAGCAACCATCTTGTTTTTCCTAGGGCTGCAGACAAGCTCCAAATCAAATTGCTGAATGTACTTGCTCCATCTCAGCATTTTTCTGGATAGTACCTTCTGAGTATATATACCTGAGTGAGGTGTGGTCAGTCTTCACAGTGCATTTGACTCCTTCAATATAGCATCTCTAGGTCCCAAAGCAGTATAGTATGGCAAGCATCTCCTTCTGATGCACTGGATAGTTTTGTTCTGCTGAGTTCAGTTTCTTGGACTCAAATCAACTGGGTAGTCCTTTCCCTCATGTTCTTGGCTGAGTACTCCACTGATTGCATAGTCTGAAGTATTTGTGCACAGAGTAAACTCTTTTCTGAAGTCTGCAACTCTTAAGCTTGGCCAATTAGAAAATTCATTCTTGAGCATCTGAAAGGCAGTCTCACAGGCTATGTTCCACTTCAAGGTATTTTCTCTCTTGAGGATAACATTTAAAGGGACTGCAATATGTGCAAAGGACTTGCAAATCTCCAATAATAGGAAGCCATTCCAAAGATTGGTCTGAGTTGTAATATGCTATGAGACTTCTTTGGATTCTTGATGACTTCAACCTTTGTGGGTCTAAGGTCACTTTTAATGTCAAGGGGAGTAGAGCCACAAGCTGGTTAAAAAAATAATTTTGTATACAACCAGCAACTTAGGGTTAGGGTTGACTAAATACATTTGCAGTTCATCCATTCCTTGCATTTGTATTGTTGCATATGCATATCAATACTGATTGAAACCTGTGAGAAGTACTCTGGGCAGTGGATTATCTGTAACATCCTGCCAATTTCTTTAAATTTCACTGGTATCTCAAAGGGCACATTCAGCTTGAAATGCCCATGTACAACTAGATCATCAGTATAGGAATATTGCTGAAAAGCAAATGCATTGCTCCCAGTAGAGAGCTTTTGCTCCAATAGATACCCTCTATCCTTAGTATCTCTGGTTTCCTATTGATTTCATATTCTGGCCAATGGCTTATAGCTTGCAAACTTCACTGCAATTGCATGTTGACTTCTGTAGGTTTTCTTGGTTGGAAGATGATTTTCTTGGTGTTGGTGTTTGGATAATAATATTTTGTGTGAGTATTTCAGTAACTCCCCTTGATCTCATGCATTTGACAGTAATACCATCAATATTGACAAGAAAAGTTGGCTATGTTGCATATGGCTGGGGTAATGTGTATGAGTTATGGAGGAAGTCCCCTGAATCTCACACACTTGAAAGCAATGTCATCCATTGTGCTCAGAGAAACCTGCTATCTTGCTGATGGTTGGGGTATTACTAATGCGGATATACTATGCACTTAGATCTGGCAGCCTTGTAGTAGTCTCCAGTTGAAAGCATACAAGATTTATCTAGCAATGGATACAGGTAGCTGTCCAGGTTGGATGGTGATCAAGGCCCAGCTGCCTGTGAGACTACCACCAGATATTTGTTCTGCTACTGTACAATAGGTGAAAGATACAGGATGATGGGAATCAGCAGTCAGCAGGATTTACTGGGGGATTCTTGTTTAATGAGAATCCATTGAGTGCCAAGGCAAAGGCATGGTCATACATACCTTCAAAGTAGCTCTTGCATCACAGTTGTTCAAAATGGTTACAATAAATATATTGGAAATGCTTAGGCTTGATCAGTACTGAGTGCAATACTTTATATCTTCACAATATTTGTTGGACTGCATGAGCTTCTTTAGATGGGAAATTACTGGAATATATCTGGAGTGTGATCAATGTGTTCCTCCTATGGTGTTAAATTCCTGACAAGTTGGACACCATGTAATGGTGGCATTGTCTGATGAGAAGCCATGCAGCTTTTAACATATGCAGGTATCAGGATGGTCTCTGGGTCATATGTTACCAGCCATATGACAGTAGTCCACTAGTACCACATACATGGAAAATTACATCCTGAAATGATTTTGGCACAAGGTAGTAGTACATCCTCAGAGCCCCAGTTTCTGATATTTGTGGAAACATGCCACTCCTCTAGCTACTACATTGCATTATTCACCAGTAGATGGTTTGCTGGGCTCACTTAGCTCCATAAAGTATCCTTGGCATTTCTTTCTATAGTTGTTGTTGTACCAAATAGTTGGCTTATGGTAGGCACATGCAGGGTACTCTTGTTTGGGGTGATAGGCTCACAATCCATCAGTGGGCCTTGTTCTTTAGAGCAATCACTCTGCATACCATATTCAGAAGGCTGCAGCAAGCCCAATGGAGTCACTAACTCACCTGACTTAGTTTGCTCAAGATGACAAGTACAGCTAGGTGCTGTTATAGAAATATTAAGTGACTGGAACAAGATTTTTGGTACAGTAGTGACTGATAAATGGTCAAATATGACTTGTATGGCAAAACACTGTTCATGATCCTTTGAATACATCCTATGCCCTCTGCATGCTTCATGGCTGGCAGGCTTGTTACAATAGCCACATGGTCTGTTTTCTCTTCTCTTACGGTGTTGAATCAAAGTAGTCTTCTTCATGGGGCAAAAAGTTTGACCCCCAGCAACCTAATGCTTTTATATGACTTTTTTGTCAGTACTCATGTGAATTTGACACAGTCTTGTATTGGAGACATTGCACTTACATTTGCTTAAGAATCAATGACAGTCCACCACACTATACATTCTAAATAAAGTTGTGTCACCCTATACTCACATATAGGTAGAACTTTTTCCACTTTGGTTTAACTCACTGCCATATATATGCTGTCAAAAATTAAACAAGGCTGTCTGGCTACCAACCAAACCTCACTGTCAACAGCTGCAGAAGAACAGTTGGACAAGCTTGCTTTGATATTCAGTGCAACAAGCAGGGATACATCCAAAGATGCTGTGTTGGCAGTTTGCCCACTGAAGGTAATAATGGGGACTTGACAGGCTCTGAGTCAAGTAGGCAATTGAGAACCTCTGTGGAGCCACAAGCTGACTGTTATGCTCAGGCAGATGCAAATGTAGCAAATGCAGTACTCTCAGTTAAAGACCAGCAAGTGGCCATCATAACATCACCACCACCCATATTAGCAACTATGCTGTCAGCTCATACCAAAGCATTAATGAATCAGTTAGGTGTAGTGGCTGATAGGATAGATGTAATGGCCCAGAGAAATCAGGAAATAGTCAAGAAACAGGGTGAGTGCATAATATGTGTAGAGCAATCAATATCCCAGGTAGAGAAAGCAGTATTGTTACTCCAGAGATGGAACTCAAGTAACCTAGTGTCACAGCCAAGAATTGAGCTATTTCCTGATGTAACAGCAGAGGAACACCATACAGTCCTTGAAGCACAACAACAGTGCCCAATGATAAAGCCCACAGTAAACCTAGCACAGCATGGGAGGGAGACAATGTGGTGTTTATACCAAAGCCTAAAAATCAAAAGACATTGAAGATTTGTGAAGCCATTGAGTGCAATAATGAAGAGTGGCCTAATATTCAAGAGGCTGCCCAAAGTCTAGCACACCATCACTTTAAGGCCAGCATACCATGGGACCATCAGGAACTCAAGGCCAAGCAGAATGCACTTGACTTGTTCTATGAGCATTATCCTGGATTCAAACAGGCAAACAGATTTTGGGCCAACATTGGTATGTTAAGAAAGTATCTTAAGAATTGCAGAAACTATCAAAGGCAGAAGAACAAGGGTGCCATGGCTAAAAACCAGCGGCTTCCTCAAGAGCCCATTACAAGCAGGGCCAAAAGCTCCAGACAAGCATCAAAGAGATGTCAGGCAGCTGGAAGAGTGCTAATTAGGGACAAGCAGGCAGACATGAATGCACCAGCACAACATTTATCAAGGAAAAAGTTTTGCACTACGCAAGAGGCACTGAGTCAAAGCAGCTGTGAAGGACCTGGCAGTGATAAAAACCAGCAGCTTTTATGAGGGCCCAATGCAACTACAGTTGAGAGCTCAGAACAAGCAGAAAAGAAACGTCAGGTTGCCAGAAGAGTGCCAGCAAGGGACAAGCAGGCCACAACAGATGCCTCAGAGCAGAATATATCAAGGGGAAAATATAACTCATTGCAAGAAGTACTCAGACAAAGTAACAGTGAAAGACCTGGCAGTGATAATGGAAAAGATAAAGGGGAAAATGTCTACCTAAGGCTGAGACAGGGAGGCATGCAAAAGACGCTGCAGTTCTTGCCAATTAATGCCGCAAGCCTGGAACAGATTGAATCCCATCATAGCCAAGAAGAATTACCAACAAGAAAACAGCTGTTTTCACAAGTGTTGGAAGTGCAGCCAGTTGGGCTACACTCCAGCAAGGTAGATGAGTTTGCAGAAAAAGGCAATTTGTCTACCACAGCCTCCACATTCTCCATTGTTGACAGAGTGGAGACCCCACTGACAGACAAGGCTACAGCATCAAGAGCTCAAAAGACTATCACAATGCCTTCAGTGTAATTTTGGAATATCAATAGGCACACCAAGAGGTTGCAGCACTTCTTCAAGAGCAGTGCTCAAGAATACACACTTGAATATTGCAAGGATTTATTGCAAAGACTGGCAGATGAGGTGCCAGATCTTGCAGTGCCAGCTGAAGACCAGGACATGTGGGAACCAGTGAATGTACAGTGGCATAGAGCTGTTGGGTTCCCGCTAAAGTTGTGGAACCAGATTGTTACAGCAGAAATATTTATTGAATGGTGGATTTTAATGGAGTTACTTGTTGAATGTGGGGTTGGGCTGAATGTTAGTGTAGCATATAGGGACTTGTACAAGTCAATACAATTGGCAATTGAGGTACAAGGAAATAAATCAATTTGTACACATGAAAAGTAAGAGAAATGATTGAGTCAGGGAGTAAGAAGTGTGAAAAAGAGGTAATAGCCAATCAATGCACACAAACATAGGAGGTGATAGAGTGTCCAGGATCAGAAAGTGAGCAAATTGGCAGGGAGCCAATCAAAAGCAACTTATACCTTGTTGTGATGAAAAAATTTGACCAAGTTTTTTGTGAAATCTAGGGTGCAATTATTCTTCAACAGTCTCTGGACAGTGTCCTGACAGGATCATTACCTCTTAGTCATGGGACTCTAACTTTGTAATGGCCTTTTGACAGGATTATTACAATAATTTCCCTTAGGGAGAAATACCCTGCTAGTGGGTGAGATGGAATCTGTGGGGATACCAACTACTGATAAGGATGTGATAGTATGTAAATGTAAAAGTAGTATTTATACCTTTTCAGAGTCTTTGTCAAAAAAATGATGTAGAATATGCTTGAAAGACCTCAAGAACATATGTGCAAAGATTGAGGTTGTTTGGACAACTTTGTGAAACCCCATGCTCTGGGTATTGGATATTTTGGTGGAAATATTCCAAGTAAACCCAACAAGGAATCTGGTCAGAATTCTCCAAGATTGGTAGGTAATGAACTAAGTGACTAAGTTAGGGAAATACTTGGGTGTAATTACAAGTTCTTACAACTCCCAGAACATGGAGTTACTCATAGTAGTCCAAGCAGCCCCAAGCTTTGGACATGTGTCCTTGGGACCTTCCTAAACATATTCTTTGTGTATGTGTTGCCAAGACCATGTAAAAGTATAAAAACTACACTTACATTCAATAAATGATTAAGTGGAAACCCCATAATCCACTTGTTCTCCCAAACTCTTACAAATGGCAAAGTAAATGTCAAGATCTAGGTATAATACAAAATGTACAACGTAGTGTACATCTGTGTATTCAATCTACCAATGGTGGCATTTGTAATAGTGTAGTATATTAAGCTGATAGAAGTCAAGTAGAGAGAACTCTCCAGAGATTGGGTTGATGGCATTTCCAGAGTTAAACAGATCGTTGTAGAAGGGCCAGCAATACAAATCAAGATTTAGATAGCCTTTCATTTTAAGTTTTATAAGATGGGCGAGAATAACATGCAGATATCAACCAAATTTCTCATATGTGATCATTTCAAACAAGCTAATCAATCAGCTATCTCTACTGGAATGCGTAAATTTGGATGGTATAGTTATTATCATTGCGTAATAATTGGCAATATTACTAATGAATCGATTTTGGGCAAATGGATGGGATTTCAGGATGAGAACTATGTTCATAAATGGCAATTAGAGTGGGTTTTTTCATCGGCTTATTTCTAAGCAGGCTGGGCAGGAATGGAAACCGGCTCACACGTGATCTGAGGATTTACCTGCGGAATGGGAAAATTACTCTACTTTAACCTGGTCCGTAAAGGAGAAAACTTCAACATGCAGGCACTCCGTCTCACCCAGAATCTCACGTCACTACGTACACCTTTTCTCAGAGGATGCTCGACAAGGTTCAGAAACCTTCGAGAGAAGTCCACTACCAGCGGTAGCTCCACCGCGGAAATCACCACTCTGGGTAACGGGATTCGCGTGGCCACCGAAAATACTCCAGGCCATTTTTCAGCGGTGGGCGTGTATGTGGATGCCGGCTCACGGTACGAAACGGAGGAAACCAGGGGTGTCAGCCACCTCCTAGACAGAATCGCTTTCAAAGTGAGTGGCTGCTTTGTTGGAAGGTCTTTAGACCCGCCGTTTATTAACCAGGTTGTCGTATTGAACCATTTAGAGTACCGCTAACAAAAGCACCGAAGAAATCACTTCCGAATTGGAGGCCTTGGGTGGAAATGTGATGTGTTCTAGTTCGCGCGAGTGCATGATGTATCAAGCCTCCATTTTCAACCAAGATCTGGAGCGAGTGGTATCTCTGTTCTCCGAGGTGGTGCAGAACCCCATCATTGACCCCCAGGAGTTGGATGAACAGCGACAATCAACATTCTACGAGATTTCCGATATCTGGTCAAAGCCAGAATCGATTCTTCCCGAACTACTGCACATAACTGCTTACAAGAACAATACATTGGGGAACCCATTGCTCTGCCCGGAGAAGAACCTCGTCTCAATGACCCCTGAGACTATAAAGAAATATCTTCACCAGTGGTACACCCCCGAGCGGATTGTTGTCGCCGCTGCCGGTGCTCCCCACGATGAAGTATGTCGCTTGGCGGAGAAGTACTTCGGAAATATGAAGCAGAAGGCACCCGAGGAGCCATCCAAGCTAGCCAGTCTTTTTGGCAAGAAATCTCCGGCTGACGAGAAAGCCAAATACACCGGAGGGACTCTCATGCGTGAAAACCTGGAGCTTCCATTTACAAACGTATACCTAGGCTTCGAGGGTGTCTCCATCCACGATCCTGATGTCTACCCCTTGGCCACTCTCCAGATTCTCATGGGAGGTGGTAGCTCGTTCTCCGCTGGTGGGCCAGGCAAGGGAATGTACTCACGGTTCTATACCAACATTCTGAACCAGCACTACTGGGTGGAATCCTGCCAATCTTTCAATCACTGCTACACGGACTCTGGACTCTTTGGTGTTGCGGCATCCTGCCGTCCCGAATACAATCAGCATCTGATCTACTTCGTTGGACAGGAGCTGGAGCTCATCACCCGAACCGGGCGTGGGGGCATCTCCGAAGTGGAGATGAACAGAGCCAAAAACCAGCTCAAGAGTAGCTTGCTAATGAATTTGGAAAGCCGCATGATCCAGCTGGAAGATCTTGGGCGTCAGGTGCAGATTCGAGGTCACAAGGTCGAGGCGGAGGAGATGTGTGACCTTATTGATCAGGTTACGCTAGCGGACCTGTGTCGCGTCGCCAACCGAGTTCTGAAGGACGGCAAGGGAGACATCACCTTTGTTGCTGAAGGAAACCTCACCGGACTGAACGATTACAAGAAACTACTTAAATTGCCCTGAGCAACATCTAATTCATGCATTGTATTTAGACTCATCTCATCAAATCCCTACAATAAACCAATGTGACCATTTGGCCCATTTTCTAGAAGTTACCATTCCCTCTGGGATAATGCCTCATGACGTTACGTTGGTAACTTGCCTGATCACATGATTCGTCTCACCACGGCAAAGATTTTTCATCTTCCAACAGCCGATGTGAGAGTGTGATGATGGATTCGGCCATTCACCCACTGCCAATCCCCATTGCCATTCACCACCCCTAGCATCGACACCATTCTGATCATGTAAAATCATCTATTCCGGATTCCGTTGACCAAATTGATGAAGTTATATGTATATATATACTCCACTGACGTTGACACTGTTTCCTCACAAACCTGAATCCAGTAGAGTTTTAGTAAGCAAGCGCGAGTCCGAAAACTCCCCCCTTCCCTTCTACAGTTACTCTATATTTATAGAAGGCACGGGAATATAGACACGCTACTGGTTACTTTTTCGTATTCTTAAGAAGTCATCAAGGCAAGCTTCATGACTTCCGTATCTAAAGGCTTCGCCACCCTTGTCGAGGGTTTCTCGACATTGGGTTTAAGGCGAGCCCTCCCTAAGACGGGACCGAGCCTGGCGGCACGCCCAGTCTCCACTCAGGTCCGCTCCTTACCTCGTAGATTACCCAACCCAACAAGCATAAGCAACATCGGATTCCCCCCAACCCTACCGAACGCTCCGCTCACTTTGGTTAGAAATAACTTTCAGGTTGGCGGTTTGAGCCCCTTCACGCGCATACAAACCCAGAGTTTTTTCACCAGAGCTTATGCGCTGAAGGCCAAAAAGTCCTCCGAGAAGGGCGAGGGGAGTGAAAAGAACAGCAAGCAGAGCAATTCCAAAGGTGAGAACGGCTCGAAGAGCGAAGGCAACAACGGCAACAAAGGTGAGAATGGCAACAACGGCAACGGCAACGGCAACGGCAAAAACGACAACGGGAATAACAGCAACAACGGTAAAGGCAACAATGGCGGTAACAACGGAAACAGCGGTAAAGGAAGCAACAGCAACAACGGTGACGACGGTAAAGGCAAGAACGCCTTCGAAGCAATTCGAAAGGTGATCGATATCGCGGAAAACACACTACAGAAGCCCTCCATCCCGGAAAACTATCCACAAGTTCTGGCTCTACCGATCACACGACGCCCGCTGTTCCCTGGCTTTTACAAGGCGGTTTCTATCAAGGATCCTAACGTCACAAATGCCATCCGCGAACTCATGAAGCGTAACCAGCCTTACGTTGGTGCCTTTCTACTCAAGGATGACAACAAAGATGTCGATATAGTGAATGATATCTCGGAAATCCACAAGATCGGTGTGTTTGCTCAGATCACCAGCATCTACCCGACCAATGGACAGGATGGCGATTCTTTGACCGCGGTACTTTATCCTCACAGGCGTATTCGAGTGACCGAGCTTATCCCACCCAAACCAGTTGACGGAAATGCTGCCCCTGCTGTTGCTGCCGTCGTTGACGAGGAGAGCGAGAAGAATAGCGATGAACAGCCGGAAGCTGGCGCAAAGTCAGATGCTTTGGGAGACAAAGATGAGAACGGCGATTTCTACGCTACCGCATTCTTGCGTGACCACGCAGTGTCCTTGGCCAATGTAGATACGCTTCACGATGAGCCGTACAACAAGAATAACCAGGTCGTGCGGGCCATTACGTCGGAAATTGTCGCGGTGTTCCAGGAGCTGGCCACGCTCAACCCGCTTTTCCGCGACCATATCGTCAACTTCTCAATGTCGCAAAACCCCGGAAACCTGTTCGACGACCCGGCCAAAATCTCTGATTTCGCCGCAGCCGTGTCAGGTGGAGAGTCGGATGAACTGCAAAGTGTACTCGAATGCCTTACGGTTGAGGAGCGTCTTCAGAAATCGCTGGAGGTCTTGAAGAAGGAGCTAATCAACGCGCAGCTTCAGAACAAAATCAGCAAGGAGGTCGATTCCAAGATCGCCAAGCGTCAACGGGAGTACTATCTGATGGAGCAACTCAAAGGGATTAAGAAGGAACTCGGAATGGATTCGGACGGAAAGGACAAGCTGGTTGAGAAGTTCAAAGAAAGAGCCTCAAAGCTGGCAATGCCTGAAGCGGTCACCAAAGTGGTTGAGGAAGAGCTGAACAAACTGGCGCATCTGGAGCCTGCGGCCTCCGAGTTCAATGTCACCAGGAATTACCTCGATTGGCTTACATTGATCCCTTGGGGACTGAGAACCCGGGAGAATTACAACATCGAGAATGCTATGAAGGTTTTGGACGAGGACCACTACGGATTGAAGGACGTGAAAGAACGAATTCTGGAATTCATTGCTGTTGGTAAGCTCCGTGGCACCGTCGAGGGGAAGATCATCTGTCTTGCCGGACCGCCAGGTGTAGGCAAAACATCGATCGGCAAATCCATCGCTCGTGCGTTGAATAGAGAATTCTACCGATTCAGTGTGGGCGGGCTGACCGATGTTGCCGAGATCAAAGGGCACAGACGTACCTACGTCGGAGCGATGCCAGGCAAGGTCATCCAAGCCTTGAAGAAAGTACAAACCGAGAACCCCCTGATTCTGATTGACGAGGTTGATAAGATTGGACGTGGACACCAAGGAGACCCATCCTCCGCTCTTCTAGAGCTGTTGGACCCCGAGCAGAACTCATCCTTCTTGGACCATTACATGGACATCCCGGTGGACCTTTCCAGAGTGCTGTTCGTCTGTACAGCCAACGTGTTGGACACCATCCCCGGACCACTGCTCGATCGAATGGAAGTCATCCAGCTGTCAGGCTATGTTGCGGACGAGAAGGTTGCCATTGCCGAGAAGTACCTTGCCCCTAACGCGAAAGAAACCTCCGGCCTATCCGACGCACAAGTTGACCTAGACCCCCGATGCATCGAGGCGTTGATCCGATCCTACTGCCGGGAAAGTGGTGTGCGTAACCTCAAGAAGCACATCGAGAAAATCTACCGCAAGGCGGCATTGAAGATCGTCAAAGAAATCGATGAGAAGCACCCAGAACTGCAGTCCACCCCAGAAGACGACAAGGCCGAGGCCGAGGAAGGGGACAAGAGCCTGACCAAGGAGAAGCGTAAGCCTATGAACGTCCCTGCCGATATCAAGGTCGAAATCAAGCCTGAGAACTTGAAGGACTTCGTGGGACCGGCGGTGTTTACTAGCGATCGCTTGTACGACAATACTCCTCCGGGTGTGGTGATGGGATTGGCTTGGACTAGCATGGGTAAGTGGATGTTATTGACATATGGCCATCAGCAGCGAGCTAAATCTTTACCCAGGTGGATCTTCCCTCTATATCGAATCTGTTGTGGACTCTGCGCTCACCGATGAAAGCAAGCCCCATTTCGCCAGAACCGGACAGTTGGGCGACGTCATGAAGGAGTCTTCTTCGATTGCTTATACTTACACCAAGAGCTTGGTTGCTCGTCGCTTCGAGGCCAACAAATTCTTCGACAAGGCCTCGATCCATCTTCACGTACCCGAGGGGGCCACCCCCAAGGACGGGCCATCTGCTGGTGTCACCATGGCCACAGCACTGCTTTCCCTCGCTTTGAACAAGCCGGTTCTCCCTACGGTTGCCATGACCGGGGAATTGACCCTCACCGGCAAGGTGCTGAAGATCGGTGGGCTCAAGGAGAAGACCATTGCTGCCAAACGAAGCGGTGTTACAAGAATCATCTTCCCTAAGGCCAATTTGCCCGACTGGGAAGAGTTGCCGGAGAACATCCGTGAAGGCATCGAGGGATACCCTGTTGAGTGGTACGAAGAGATCCCAACACTGGTAGGCTTGGTGTCTGAGGAAGAATGGACCGGCACAAAGTACCAACGCCCTACGGTCGGACGTTGAACCAATCTTTAAATTCATATATATATATGCATCAAGCGAGACAATCTCTTAACCTTACTTTCATTTCACAAAGTACATTCTCTTTCTTCACTATCTAATAAAATGCCTCCCAAAATGCTCGTCTTATTCCCAATTCTCTCTCTGGTGGTGGTCGATTTGCCAACATTCGAAATGGATTGTGCCAAATAGATCTACGAATCGGTTCCCAGCTCGCATTATGATTGATATTCGCTCTGGATGGCGCCATTCCATTCAACATCACCACCGCTGGCTTCGAGCTTGTCGCATCGGGATTCGTGATCATATCTTGCCTCAGATATTGCGAGATGCGGGCACTACGGGTATAAATAGTGTAGGTAGGAGAGTCGATACCACAACTATCGACCATGGCCACTTCTACTTCTATCCAAGGAAACACCATCAGCAGCACCGCTAAAGGCGGCCTTGTAGTCAAAGGCGAATACATTCGCGGGTTCAACGCCGATCCCCAGTACAAGTCCCTTTTGGATGCAGCCACGAAGCGAACTGATCTGACCCCTTCCATTGGGACGGAGCTAGAGGGAGTTCAGCTTGCAGAGCTTACAGATGCCCAGCTTGAAGATCTCCTTGCCTTGACAGCCGAACGCGGGGTTGTCTTCTTCAGGAATCAAAACTTGAACCAGCAGGAGTCGCTAGAACTTGGAAACAGTTAGGTGAGTCCGAAGTTTCTTTTTGACGGCCGTTTTAACGAGCTCTTGTCTCACCTCTATGCTAGGCCCACTTCATGTCCACCCGTTTATTCCCTCGCCTGATGGGCAACTCAGCTGTTGATTCCTGACGCTTCAGGCAGGCGTGACATCTATGACGAGGAAATCAATCGAAAGGGTGGTTGGCACAGCGATATCTCATTCGAGAGGTACCAGCGTCCATCTCGATCCTACAGCTTAAAGCAGTCCCACCAACTGGGGGAGACACATTATGGTCGAACGCTTATGCACTCTATGATAAGCTTTCTCCTGAATTTCAACGGTTTCTTGAGACCCTTACTGGTGTTCATAGTGGCGAAGGATTCATCAGGCTCGCAGAGAGAAGTGGTCAGCCGCTACTACGACCAATCCCCACCCACACTGAACATCCTATTGTCCGTACCAACCCACTAACCAAACAAAAAGGTCTCTTTGTTAACGCAACATTTACCAAGTCCATCAAAGAGTTGAATCCAGTCGAATCTGATCTGGTTCTGGGTTTCCTGTT
>MCFE01000788.1:0-36169 GCA_002104905.1 Basidiobolus meristosporus CBS 931.73
GTAGAGAATCATCCTGAATTCAGTAGAGGGGAGAAATGTATGGCAGACTTAGCCTATATAGGAGAGGATTGTCAGAGATTAGGATGTATTACAGCTTAGAGGAAGCCAAGGAATGGTGTGCTTAGCAGGAAGCAGAAGCTCTACAATGAGATATTTAATCATTTCAGAGTGAGGGTAGAGCACACATGTGGATATCTGAAGAGATTCTGCATATTGGCAGGTAAATACAGAGGAAAGTCATATATAGGAGAAAACAGCAGAACAGGTAAGATAGTTAAGATACTTATTAATGCACAGTATGTTCATACAAGAAGACATCCACTGAGAGAAATGTGTCTGGAGCACTATGAAGAGTAAATAAAGCAAGGAAAGCACTATTCTGAGCAACATAAGTAAGATTGAGTAAAATTACCAGTAACTGTATCATACCACTGGCATCATGGTAGAAATTACTGTGCCAGATGGTGCCGTAGAGTGCCAGATCAATCTGGCACCATAAACAGGCTGGCACTATGTGGCACTATCCAATGGAACATGTCTAATAATCACATAGAATAGGCTTAGGAAGGTCCCAAGAGCATGTGTGCAGAGTCTGGGGCTGTTTGGACAACCTATCTAATTATCACGTTCTGGGTACCTGGTATTTTGGTAAAAATATTCCAAGTAGATCCTGACAAGGAATTTGGTCAGTATTCTCTAGGATTTGAAGGTCATGATCTCAGTGACTAAGTTAGGTGCATATTTGGGTGGAATTACAAATTTATACAGCAGTAGCAAATTCTGAAATATTTTAATCTTATCCAATATGTAACCTTCAAGTCTCTGATAAATACAATGAGCTGGCAAACTGTGAATGGTTAGGAAGAGTAGAAATAAAATTACAGATATGAACATGAAGACACCTACACCTTTTACACCAAAATGCCAAGCAAATCCAAAGTGTGGTCTCACAAAGATTAACCAAAGGTGAGCACAACACCCTTATTACATCAGCTGAATACCAAGTTTCAATATATTAATCACCCTGACTACCTCAGCACCAGGTTTCTAGCAGATAAGAAGAAGTGTTTTCTTGAAGAAGACTGGTCCAATTAGCATCTACATCAATATGGTTAGCAGCTCCTCACCACTTCTGCGAAATTGGACTAAAAATCTGAAGGAAAGCCACCAGTAGAATATTAGCAAGTTACAGTTGGAGTACTAGCATTCTGTTATTGCTAATATAGCAATTGCACCAAAATATTCACCTAGGTAAATCACTTAGAGCATTGCCTACAAATCTTGCATAATCCTGACCAAATTCCTAGTTAGGATTTATCTTGAATATTTTCACTAAAATCTGAAGTACACTGGACATAAGATTTCTGAATATTGTCCAAAAAGCCCCTGCCTTGGCTCACATGCTGTTGGGATCTTCCTAAACATACTCTATTTCTTTGTCATGTAAGGCCCCATAAAAGTATATGTACCACTATTACATTTAATATATCATCAAGTGAAAACCACATAATCTACTTGCTTCCACAATCACAGCCTGTATTACCAAAACTCTGTCAACAACTACCTGACAAATTCCAAGTATGAAAACTCTGATAGGGACTGAGTCCTTATGAAATAGCATTGTATACAGATAATTGGGTCTTAACAATATCAGATATAAAGTACTTCATTGATGGGAATTCAGAAAATTCCTTCCATACCACCAAGGTGTACCTAGATAGTTTCCTGTCCAATTGCATTATGTGTACTCTTAACACCCTGAAAAGTCTTCCAATTTCCTAAAGAGAAAATTCAGCAAAGAACAGTAGAACACTATGATTCAATTAGTTGAGCTGAAACTTTCTCTGAACCCACAACTATCAATATTGCTAGTACTAGCTATAAATAGGACAAGCTGATTTGCCTCCAGGTGGAGAGTAGGCCAATTAGAATTAATACCCAGCTTGGTAAGCAGCCACTTTGTTGAAGTAAAGAGTTATTGTCATCAATGCATTTTTCTAGCAACTTATCATGACTACTAGGTGTATTCTAAAGCCCTTGAGGCATTCTCTGCTTTTTTGAGCATTGAATTGGCAGTTTGTATTTGATATTTAGGCAGAAGCAGTGAATGGTACCAGGAGCTTTTTTCTGGTACTTTAGAGCTTCTTCTTTTACACCTCTGTGAGGGCATACTTCTCTCTAGATAATATCCTATATACATCTGCTCTGTAGCATCATCTTCATTGTTACCATCCTGACTTGGGAATTAGATCTGTCCAGCTTTGTGGCAGAGGAACAAGTTCCAGTAATAGCAGTAGTAGCAGTTACAGAGAGTGACAGCATGGAGCTCATAACCAGTTGCAAGGGGCTGGTAAATATTAGAAGTGATTAGTTGAACAAGTTAATTATGTGGTTTTCACACAATTGTTTATTGACCCAGAAGTGGTGCTTACACTTTATATAGTTTTGGCCAAACAAACATATGGATTATGCTGAGGAAGGTCCCAGGAGCATACATGTAAGGTTTTGGGCTGTTTGGACAGCTCTGAGATATTTCATGTTCTGAGTACCTGATATTTTAGTGAAAATTTTCAATGTAAATCTCAACAAAGGATTTGGCCAGAATTCTCAAAGGCTTGTAGACTATGATCTAAGTGACAAAGTTAAATGAATATTTAGGTGTAATCACAGACTTTACAACAGCAATCAAATCACTTGCAGTCTCTCCAAGACTCCTGCAACATATTCAACTTAAGTTGCAGGGTAGCTCTTTACAGGAGTTTGGAAAGCTGATTGATGTGGTGTGGTGGGGCAAAGGTTTTGTGTTTAAGAGCATTTGCAATGTGGGCTGTGTTTGATGCCCATGAGGAGCCAGACTGACTAGGTGTATGGGAGAAACACATAGAGCAACTGAAGATGTACCAAAAATATAAGGGGCATGCATGTGGTTAGGATTATGTCTGGCAAAACTATAATCACAAAAGGGGGAAGAATGCAGAGCAATCACGTATCCCGGCACCAACAAGTAGAAATTTTGCAGCCTTTGGCATTTTCATTGGCTTCAGACATGAAAGAAACAAAGGTAGCATTTATAAGGTATGCCATCCTTTGCATTAGCAGTATCAAACGTGCATCACCAAAGTACCACCTGGCAATCATTGTGGAATGCGCGCCTTTACCATTTGAGTGGATTAGTGGAGGTGGTAGGTGAGGAAGCCATCCCACCAGAAAATCCCAATGGAACAACCACGACCCAAAAAGCCCCCCAAAAAGTAGTAGTTCACGGCTATAGCCGGAGTAAGGGATGTGAATGGGAGCAAAATGACCAGGGCAGTATTACCGGTGACCGTGTTCCTCGAAACCGACCGAAATCCATCTGGCGGGTGCTCAAGTGACAATGATTAGGCTCCAAGAGATATCTAACCTTGATGAAAATCCGAGACCTTCACAGTAGGTCGATCGGGATTGAGGAAATATGCAGCAATTCTCACTATGTATCCACCCCAAATGCCATTCAGATCTATCGCACTCTGGCCATGTGTTGCTCAGTATACAGAAGTTACTACATATGTCGATTAGTGATCCAATCTAGGTTAATCCAGACAAACCATCCAATCACCCTGGAAGCACGCCGATGAGTGTGGAATGCGCCAATCCCCACAACACCCAGCGCTAGTCTGGCTTCAACTCAACTCGACGTGCAAAATCCCTTCCGGAGCAAGCATGTGGGTAAATCACACTGGCCATTACAACCACCGTTCATTGGAAGGCGGCAGATTGTTAGCCCAGTAGGTTGGTCGGATACATGAGGGTAGATTTGTCCCACTCGGGCGAATCAGGATTCATCGACCAGAGTTGGTGTTGGATTTGTTCGGTTAGGCTAAATTTACCAAGGGCAGCGCTTGTTGGACGCAAAATGCCTGGTGGATCCCACAACAACTACCAGTCACCCATTGCTAAATATATCAATACGAAACCATCATGTGCATCGGTTAGCAACGATGCAGCGCCCAAAAGGAGCTTAAATTAGTGCAGAACACGATGCGTGTACAAGCGCATCCAATCAAGGACCAGTTTTGCACCTCAGTTAGAAATATAAATTGGCACCATCACCGCCAGGCCCCCATATCCCCCCAGTTTGATGATCGCCAAACCAGCTGTTGCACTGATCTGCCTGCTTGCCATCAGTGGGTTGGGTGAGGCAGTTGCCTGTACCTCAAAGCCCCGTTGCGCAAGGAAATGCCCACCCAACACACAATGCTCGTTTTCGGGGACCAAACCTGACGGGTGTCCTCAATCAGTGTGTCTTAGGAAACTTGACCAATCCGGTTAGTGAGAACCTAGACCGCGGCACTGGACTGCCCTACTGACCGGTCACTTTACAATATAGATAGCGGTACCCGGACCTGTGTCCACTGCTTTGTTGGGCCCATCTGCCCACTATGTGCCAGGAACGAGATATGCGTCCACGACTATCGCGATTGTTCTCGATGCCCCACCGCTAGATGTGTAAGAGGGTAATCCGGCGGTTTCAAGTCCCGCCAGGCAATGGCTGGGGTCGAGGGTTTCCCTTTATATTGGTTGGCATGAATAAAACCGGGCTGGTCAATCCCCCAGCTTTCCATAATTACATCAGTATCGGATGAGCACATGAGATATAACCACCCAGAACACGATCCCAGCCCGCCACTCGGCACACCGAGCAGTCAGGTTACCGAGTTTCCTGGCGCTTCTGCTGGAACATGACTTGCGACCTTGAGCTGTGCCAATAGAGATTGGACCATTGCAAGCGGACCGCCGGCAAACGGTAGTCAGGCATCCAGATCCGGCCTCACAAACCCGCAGGCGGCAATGACTGGCATGTGTCATGCTGAATCGGGATGGCAGACAGGATGGTTCTGCGACCATGAAAGGAAGCCAATATGGGCCTATTGATGCATGATTGGGAACGCTCGCCACTCCAATCAGTCTAATCCGACTGATAACTGACTTGATTGAGCGAAGTTAATTAAAGTTACCAGGTGGATTGCAGCTTAATGCCTTACGCCAGATCCTATCCTCGTCGGCAGAAATGGTGCCCTCTAATGGATTTCATTGGGCAAGTCACTAGGTCACCCATATTTAGCGAATTCCGGTTGGCAGTCGGTGGGTGTTGGTGGTTTATGATGCTCGATATCTGGGCTTCGTTGGCTGGTCTTCTGACGAACTTGACCGCCACTGCCATCATCATGGCATCGTCCAACCACCACGCAGATCACATCCATTCTGTGTGTGGGATGTTGGATGTTGCCACTAAGGAGGCTTGGCAGGAAATCCGCGAAATCAACCATCCCGCCTGACCATTGATTGTCATACTCCCAAAATATCCAATCCTACACGCGATCCGGTTGGTTGAGCCAATGATGGCTCAGCACTCACCCGGTTGCTTCTAAATTAATTGAGTTTAATTTGATGAGACAATGTTTGCGTTCATTTGTTGAAAGAATAGGAGGCGGGCATCTTTCAACTCCCTAAAGATGGCTGATATACATACTACATCAACTACGGCTGACACGACCTTCCTTGACCAACCTACCACCAGCTAGTGTAGTGAACGGAACTCCGCCTCCGCTCGAACTCATGGACGCCTCCCCTTCCTCTCCCAAGGAAACCCATAACTTGGATCAACTCAAGGAGTTGGTACTCAAGCGGATCTCCACCTTCGCCTACCTGCAGCGCGTTCAGAATGGCCAGGCCCATTACTTCAACACCATATTGTTGACCGCCGAAGATCTCGCCCACTTCTTTGATAACACCCGGCTAAGACGAAGGTAGGCTCAAGGTTGCTGGCTAATACGACACCGAGTTCTAATAGCCGGCCTTCACTGTAAAGATCCTACAACCTATTTATCCTGGGAACCAGTCTTGGGCCCATCCTAGATATCACCAATACTTCCGATTACATCAAGGCATTAAACAGCATGACTGTGGAGTATGAGCACTACGTCAACGAGGGCGGCAAGTCACGAAAGGTGAGTGGGTAAAGCGGCCAAGCATCATGTGGAACCCGGCTTCTCACCCGTTTCCAGAGGAACTTCTTCCGCAAATCCAAACCGGGTGAAGGATTCTCAGCCAACCTTCAAGATGGTGAATACAGATACCTGGATATCCCCACGACGGTACACGAATCCATCCCATGAAGCACCAACCCCAAACTAACCCATACTCAATACCCACTCCAAGCCCTTCGAACTAGACTACCTCGAGGTGCTGAACACGCTCTGCGACATCTTCGTCGTGACATACAACAAACTGATGGAGAATATCCAGGATATTGGCAGGGACTCCTTGAGCGAGCTGGTCATGAAGATTGATGCCAAATTCAAGGTAACTCTTTCGGATCGCTCGCCACTCCCACGATACGGCACTCACACCCACTGACATCCGCAGAAAATCGCCGCAATGATGTGCAAAGACTTGGATGTGCTAATACACAACGCTATCAAGGACGAACTGTTCATGATCGACCCACTGCGTATGTCCAAGCACGGTCCGGATGCGGCGGAAGAATGGGACACGCTGAACGCGCTTCATATTTAGCTTGATAGATACGTACGGGCGGTGGCGAGTGGGTAGTAAATAATAAAGAACTTCCAACTACAAGGTACCCAATGGAAACTTTATTGGCACATTCCAACTGAAGGGTCGAGGTGAGAGACGTGAAGAGTCACATCGAATGGTTCGAAAATGATCAGTGCGTGATAACGATGGGGCATTCATATCGATGTGCCGTATGAATGGGGAGGGCGCGAATGAGCATTTTCGGATCAACAGGTCACCAGGAATCCCTTGCTCTATAAGACGGACAAGTTTCCGAACTTCTCGTTGTATCCAGGTACGGTCCAGTTGCCCTTCTTGATCATATCTTCGACGACGGCTGGGATGTCGGGTTTGGCCTGGATGACATCGTCCACAGTAAGGTCCTCGATAGGTCTAGCAGTCTCGATGTTGGTAAGGGTTTGCTTCAAGTCGGCCACCTCGGCGTCAAGCTGGGCAGCGGTGCTCTTGGCCTTCTCGACCTACAAGGTGGGGATACAGGGGTTACAATCGGTTCGTAGTAGCAACGCGGTTCAGAAAAATTACATACGGCCTTGATTTCGAAGGCATCGATAACCTTGAGCTGGGAAGCCAAGTTGTACTTAACGGGAGAGAAAGAAGTGAAGGCTTTTTCAGCTTGCTCAACAACCTTCTTATTCTTGAGAACAGAGCGGTAGTGAGCGAAATCGATGTCGGTCTTCTGCTCCTTCAATGCGTCAACATTACGCTTGAGTTCATCATAGCGCTTACGGAAGGAAGTAAGGGCAGCCTGGGTATCCTTCTTTAGGCCCAAGCTAGAGAGCTTGCTCCAGTCAATGTGAGTAACAGCGGCACGGGCGGACATGATGTTTAAAGCTGACGGAATAAGCAAGAGTCGTGGCGAGGTTACTTACTACGGTCGACAGAAATATGGGGTAACCCAGATCAATTTTACATGGGCGGTGTATCCTGGAAAAGTAACTGCCCGTGGACCCCAATTCTGTTGATTTCCTCAGCTGCCAGATAGTCAATGTTTGGGGCAGTTTCCGTCCTCTCAGTGCTGGATGTAAAGATAGGAATTGATTGCCTTTCAATTAGCCCTATCCAATGAAATCCTGGATGGCTGTTCAATTTCTGCTCTGCGGATTTTGATTAGCAAAGTACAGTATGTGGATGGATTTGCCCTGGGCAAGCGGGTGGACTAGCGCTAATACACGAACCCAACCCACAAATAAACGTTGCTGATGGTTTCATCTCAATCGCCGTTCAAGGCACCATAGCGGTCGAGTATAGGCTTGTGCATCATGGATATCAGTGCAACGCAGGCGACCGGGTAAGCCTGTCCCTCAGTAGATTCGTTGTTGCGACCAGCAAGGGGCATGAAAGATGGCATTCATTCCTCCATTGGCAACGATGAATTGTTCTGGAAGCAATCATGGGATCCACGAGACAAATTCAAATGGCTTCCTCCCATCCTGCAGGAAGACAGGAGTAGGCAGTTGACCACAGGATTTTGGGAGCCGTTTGCTCAGACCAATTAGCCCGGACAACGAAAAAGGGAATCTGGTGTCACTTTACTCATCAGATGGTAGTCACATGATACGCCCCATCAACATCTGCATCGATCGCAATCTCACTCGGGCCTTCAATGCTAACTAAACTCGTATTATTGAATATACGAATCATGCATCTCACAAGGGAGTTGCTAGCAAAAGGGGTGCGTTAACACCCATCAAAGACATCCATGCGGCCAGACTATAGGCCTGGGTCCAAGCGGCAACCGTCTAGTGCAGGTTCATGGAATTATCAGAGATGGTTAGATCAGAAGACCATTGGTTTCATTTCTTGACCACAGCCCACGAATCGAGTGCCGCCGCAAGATGTGTCAGTTCATGATACAAGTCCGTTTGAGACTCTACCAAGTGCTAAACCTACCACCGTGCCATCTACGTCATGTTGGGCTGGACATCTGCCAAACCATGGTTGTTCAGCCGTGATCCCTGCACAAGTCGCTGCTCTTTGTCAACAATGTCTCTCGGCTGTCCTGGATTTTAACGTATATAGACTAGGTTCATGGCAGGAACGTTGCACACTATTAGAGGTATCGACGAGCTATGATGAGGTTGTGCATGGCCATTGACGCTGTAATTCACTGAAACCACCGATTGACAATCGAGTTTCCATCGCATGCATCGCTCATGTTAGATCGATGGCGGAATCACTAACCATCTTGTAAAACTTGGCAACCCCATCATCGACTTGTTTTAATAGTTCAATCTTGGTGGATGATCACGGTTCCACTTGTTATTCACATGGTTAGAGCATAATATCGAGACGACGATTAGGAAGAGACATGGTAACAGAGTGGAGAATGCGCAAATACAAGTAATCTGTAACAGATATGCGTTGAATCGATAGTACTTCCCCAAGCAGCCTGGTAGAAGGCTTCTGGTAAAGCAGTTCTTGGATAAAGATGGATGATCAAGCGGTCCTTGGAACCCACAGCAATGCAACTACATAATTTAAGATATTCGGGTCAGTATGTGCAATCAGCGCTGGGCAAGCCCATCAACCTACGTTGTTTTGTATGATATATCGTTCTTGGAACCCGAAGCGCCGCCACTGGCTCCCCAGTTTAGCACGGAGATTCCATAGTGACCGCTTATATGCTATATATCCGATAGCAGCGACAAGTCCCATCAGTAGCCACTGAGCCATCGCCCATACGCTCAGCACCCTCCGGTTGTTCGTGAATATCCCATAAAAGCCTAAGGCGGCATTTAGGATCATACCTGCCCCAGCCACACTGGTGATAACCAGGATACCTTTATTACTCGTGACAACGACTTCCGCACGGAGATAGCCATTCGCCCAGGTGACGATGGAGAAGAGGAGCCCTGCTAGGCCAATGAAACACTGCTACACGAGCGTAATTGGTAAGGAAATAAGCGCAATTTATTCCGCGAATTACAGAAGTTACCAGTGAGTTAGCGATGAAGAGCAACCACTTGAAGCGATTCCAGGACTGTATTGGTCGATAGGTCACCTTGTTTAAATAACGTGTGTTTGCCCGATTGGGAAGCTGCTGAACCCTATGAGTGCTGAGGCCTCCTGACTCTCTAATTTGGACCACCATCCTCTAATTTTGAAAGAATTAAAGTCAAAGACGGTACTGAGGTTCTGGCTGTTTGCTGGGATTTCGCAAGTGTGGTTTGAGGATTGCAATTAGCTGGAGGGATTGCGAATTGCTAAGCAAACATACGTGTAATGCCTGGTAGCCCAGATACGAGGGCATATTATTTAATAGCCGTGGGACGCTACCCCAGATGCACCCCAAAGCCACCTCGAGTTCACGCAGTGTGTACCTCTTGAATTGAAAATGCTCATCACCACATCCTCGATGGGAACCTGACACAGGCAAGCATGTCACCTTTATTCATTGCACCATTCACGTTGCAGTTCAGGATTGCTGATGCAGTCATAGGGCCTTTGCATGGGTGTTACCAATCACGGAAGGCACATCCATCCGGCACTTTTGCTCATTTGGCGAAAGACCAACTGTCCGAATTCTAGTAATGCACAACGATAGTTTCATCATATTCCTTGCTATCAGATAAACTGGACCCTACCACTACAGCATGTGTCACAAAACCCACTCACATTAAAGCCGATACTTGGATTGTTGCGATTTGACGTGGAACGGGAAGAGTATATCGGGCGGATTTCGAATACCCAGGTAAGACCTGCAGAAATATAAGCGTGGAAATCTGGATACTGTCGCTGAGATCGATTGATGTACTCTTCTCTGTGGAAACGATATAGGGGAATCGGCAAGACAATATAAGGAGATCACCATAGAATTAAGGTGCTAATAAGAATTAGGGAAGCTCATGATGATGATGTCAACAACCAGTGCGTAATACAACATTTCTATTCTTAGCTAGTAGAAATCGCCTCTTAAGGGCTTACTGCCAGTGAAATTGCTGGAACCGACGACAATGTCTCATAGAAGCCCAAGAATACCACCTACTTTACCCTTTGTAATGGTAATATGGATGGAGTTACATGTAGTGGTCAAAGATAAAACCTCGCTGACGATCCCAATATTCATTAAATCAGCACTACCGCATCACTACATCATATGGCTTGATTTAGTCAAGCTCCTAATGGTTGTGAAACAGGACTCGAGGCTCCATATCCATACTTTGGATCTGTAGTAACGTCAGTAATGCAATATGACCTAATTGTCGTGGTGCTTGTAGGATCACCCAATGATAAGGCTTACCAGTGGCTTTAACATGTATGGCCAGTGCACTACTTGACTGGATTTCTTCGAATTAAAGCTCCGCATACGGCAGAATGCCAATTGACGAGTTTCAAACCCCATTGCACTTCGGTGACAAAAGATCCAAGTAACTGAGCAAGGTTCTGCGGGTCAGGCCCTGGCTCTAGGTGCTCAACGAGTTAAGCTCGATACCAGAGAAGCAACACCTCGGTCTGAACAGATCAGGTACAGGCTGCTAGCTATTTCTTTCTTGTGGCAATGATGAGCTGAGGATGGATCTTAGCAAGAAGACGTCCAAAAAGGCAAGTGTCTCATCAGTTTTTCTAATTGAGATCCGACAATCGACTCCGATTTGAACAGACTTTCGTCAAGACGCCCAGCCCGCTAATAACAAATAATGTTCTATCCTCCTTTGGGCATCATTATTTCAGCAAATCGAATACCAGGATTGAGCGGATTGTGAGACCAAATCGTAGAGTCATACTTTGAATCGATTGTGCTAATGACGCTTACATCAAAGACAGTTGGTTGAAATAGAACAAACCACCTGTAGCTCTGATGACTGTAGCTAAACATTGTGGGGAAATATATGGTAGAAGGGGTCATTCCTTGTACCTTGCTCAGTTCTATCGAGTATTTTACGTGGTGATCTTTATCGGTCGTACGTAACTTTCGTCCCCCAGAAATTATATATTCATCCACTAAATTAGCGATCAAGCCTGTATTCTGTGATAGCGCTGTATAGCTATTGGGGGAATTGCCATATAGAGCAGTATGGTTGTCTCCTAAGAGGAGCAGAGTATATAAAGTGAGCAATCCACTGATCAACAGAGAAGATTCTCAGTTCCCTTTGGCTTTGCTCCTTTGTATTAGCATTAATATTTCTCAATAGAGACTCAGTATGTCCACATTAATAAGAATCCTTCTTATTGTTACAAGTAGTTTAGGATTTATAAGCTGCCTCCTAGTGCTAGCCGTTAATGTGGCATTCATGCGGCGGAGAAATGCTAGACATTACTTGGTTATGAGTCTAGCACTTGCCGGTACAGTATAATGCACATAGCCCTGACAGCTCCGAATGAGATAATAACGATTTACGCCCCTCTAGATCTACTTGCCTCCCTTAGCGTGTTGCTCTTTTGCGTCCTGTCTTTGTTCTATCCGGACAGCCTGGCCTTGTGCTACTGCATGGGATACATATTCCAAGTTGGAACCCAAGTATGTTGCAATGCATTGCTCCCGGCCCAATCCCAACCTCAACTAAACCGTCACCACAAGTCTGCCGATTTAGCGATATGCGTAATTGCGTCCGTGACCTATATATGCTTGAAGAAACCGTTGGTGTGGTTCAATCGGCAAACGTTCATTCAGAACCACCTAGGCAGCATTCTGGCGCTCGTGTGGGCTATCCCCATTACGACTGCCACAATAAGCATCTTCGTGGCTGGCTATTCACCAAGTACTTTAAGTGGTTCTTTCGCTTTATAATCATCACCATAGCTAATCTACTTCACCATCATCATCATCATCAGTAGTGACTGGTTGGTGCTGGATTTCCACAAAGCCAAGCTGGGTAATCACCTTGTTTGCCCAAGGTCCCAAAACTTTGCTGATCATTGGGTTTGTCATCCTGAACTTGAATCTGGTCAGCGTCTTAAAGCAATCCCGAGCAGAGGTGGCATCTACGAGAATCAACTCGATAGAGTATACAAATGCTCTGGTGCATATCAATAACATTCAGGCCATTCGAAGCTCAACCCCCTTGGATTTTCAGCTTGATGTGACCCCAACATCAATGGTCGTTTTAGAGGAGCCAGCATCCCCTTCTCTCAGCAACTATGACCATGAAGAGCCTATCAACAAAGGAATCCTGTCCAAGATATGCACGTTTGTTCAAGGGAAGACGATATTTATTCAGCGTCAGCTACCGTGCACTCGCAAGAGCAACCGCAACTCACTAGAGAAAGAGCTGACCAGAGCGATCAACTATATGTACATACTACCCACTATATATCTAATTATATGGCTACCAGTCATCGTGGTGCTACTCGTGAACATGATAAGCGACACCTACTTGCAACCCACAACATGTTTAATTATGCCTTCCTGTGGCGGCGCTATCAACTGCATTCTTTATGGGCTCAATAAAGATGTGAGGAATGTGTTAAAGGAGAAAATTCAAAGCTGTTTTGAGTGCATCTGAATGCTCCACGAATGGCCACTCCCTACGAATCGAATCTCTCCCTGGAAGCTCCGCTGCTGCCATCGAAAAGCCCAGGAGGACCCCGACCGAAGCCATCTCCTCCAAATCCAATAACGCCAGCCATGGAGAATTGACGGAATTGATCCCATTCCCAGATGCTCACATGTTTTCAATTCGCCATAGATCGGTGCCATGCCTCATAATATCAATCAATACTGTAAATAGATATTTGTACATAACGAGTTGCGCAATACCTTATATCTCATTGTAACCATTATTGTTTAGATTAGATACGCCAATCCTGAGAAAATAGCGAGACATCTCAGGCATCTCTGGTTAGCTTCAGTCACATATTACTTTCGCTCTCTTACCCAATTATATGTTTTTTAGACAAATTGGCAATAAAGTTGTGCTATAGTCCCCATGCCCTTCACGTTGTTGCTAGGAAGTGCAAGTGTCAGTCAGCCATTGAGTAGCCCCACACTACAACGTTTGTGCGTTATTCTTCCACTTCACTGAGCATTACTAAAACTGATCATATATCCGAGGCTATTCCAAATCTCTTGCGTCCATGACTGATCCCAGACTTCTGTGGTACGTGATAAAATAGCCAAGATATCCTCATTCCGGTCCCACGTTGGCAAACAATCCAAGCCCATCCGGTAATGTTTATCTGGTGCACAGTAGTCTAACTTTCTGGTCACCGGCTTTTATTTATTAATCGATGCATTTGATAAGACTCTGCGCAAACTGAGGCTCAACAAATTATGAAGCCCCTTTAAGCGTCCATGCCGGCGTGCTGTCTCAATAGTCGTACACGAATATTTATTACCTAGAGGTTGAATAAATAAATCAGAGTGGGCCGATTGGTCTATTCGGCATAATTGCCGTGTGAATCCATATTGAGGGTGTGCGAAGTTTTGGCCATTTTGACCAAGTCGAAGACGTTTGTTCCTTTTCTAGCAATAATTTGTAGCAGTGGAATTGGGATTTGGTACGATCATGTATATTTATGGCGGTTTTTGGGGATCTGCTGTTGCTGATTTGATTGTGATAGAATTGTTGAAAGCCTTGGAAAGATGGGTAAATTTAGGGGCTGAGGAATGGCTTTAGGCATCTCGACATTTGAGCACCCCTTCAAGTCGGAAACATGCTTCACTACGGAATCTCTCCCTTGAGCTGGCTAAATAAGAGATTGGTATGCATATAATTGAGTAAGAAGGTAGATCTAATTATTGTCAACAAACACTTGGTAGCCTGGTAAATATTGATGGAAAATTTGCGGAAGATTAGGATGTGTTGAGAAGGCGATAGGAGATATGGGTAGAGTTGGGATTCTATATCTTTTCTACAGAGTACTCAATATCCGCCCCAGTAAAATTTTTGATGGGCATCATCAGAACACCATACAAAAATAAGCAACAAATGATCAAGCACTTTACTTTCAAATGATCAAGGTTAGAGCAATCTTTAGGTAAAATATCATATACCATCTCCATGTTCGACCAATGGGACTCAGCCACAAGCT
The DNA here is from genome assembly GCA_002104905.1 of Basidiobolus meristosporus CBS 931.73. NCBI lineage: Eukaryota > Fungi > Basidiobolomycota > Basidiobolomycetes > Basidiobolales > Basidiobolaceae > Basidiobolus > Basidiobolus meristosporus. The sequence goes on from MCFE01000788.1 coordinate 14,551, forward strand.
TTCTCATCAGCTTCGATCTGGACAATGTGTTTGGGTGCAGGTGGGGTAGGATGGCATTATGAGTCCTTAGTTCCATGGTAGGAATTCCAGCAAGAAATTACAAAAGTTATGCTTAGAAGAAAATGGTTGCCACTTTTAGATTGTGGAGTTGAGAAAAAGCTGTGCCCCTGGGTGAGTTCTGAAAATCATCGAAAAGAATGTTCAGAGGCAGACCGCAGGAAGTTGTGTGCAAACTCTGAGGACTTTTGGTAACTTCCAGTATTTCCACTGCTTCCAAGAACTGGCGAATACCATATGAAATTTGTTTCCAGTCAATAAACCTCGATTTCACGATCAAGAAAGTACTACATCTAATTATATGAATAGTCACGTGCTAGACTAATTCTTGCAGCATATACCGGGTTGTTAGCTTGATGGATTCATATACACTATGGGCAACCAAAATTTCAATTAAATGTTCTTCCCATACCCAGCTTCTCACCAGATAGGGTTCGCTTGGCCAGGATGTGGGATCACTTCGGCCATTTTGGTATTTCCGTAATTCCTGAAAATGGAGAAAGGATCCTTCTGTTTTATTTCCCACCAAACCAGAGCGACATTATTTCATCAAAATGCAGCGATGGTGACTTGGGCATCTAACCAAAATGTGCTATGCTTTCGGGAACACCCTGAAAGTGTGGGTATTTTAGGACACGATCCTGAACATCGGTCGACAGTTTGGGGCATTTGTGAGAGAAACTACTATGAAGGTGCCAGCTGTTCCGTTGCCATAAACATTGGCGCAAATGGACCGGACCAGAACTGGAACTAAGGTTCAAGAATGGAAGCAGAGGAATCCGATGACCAAGTTAATCGATCATTTTGGGCGGCGATTAATCACTAGGCAGTGCGTTCCCGGCTGAGAGGCCGCTTCCAAACGAGACCAACCTCAACAATGGACTATTGAGACCGCAGGGCTTTGATATTTGCAAAAAGACGAGATACCGTTCCTGGCTTACATAGAATAGATGGTTAGGCTTGGAAAGATTTGATTCGCTACTCGGGAGGGTGAAACATAGGCTTCAGCAATCCTTAAGCCCTGCCTGCAATATGCCAGTCATCATTGTCTTCAAGAATCACCGGCTTTAGATGGTTCGGTTTTGGCGTATTTTGATCTTGCTGAGCTGGACTCCCGGATGCTTGGAAAGCGCACATCTGGCCACCTCCTACGGCCAAGGGAAACGCTGAGTGCACCACCGTGGGATTCATCAAATTCACCAGGGAATCCACTTTTCTATAGATCTAAGCATACCTCTGTCGTCGGTTCATTGAATCAGCACTCTCATCCAGACTGATACAATGCATTTCAAATGGTGCATTAGGGCAAGCCCTTGAGGATCAATATGGAAATTCAACGGGTGTGCAAGGTGGATGAATTTCTGTAGGATGCCAGCCAAACCTCCTATTACGGATACAAGTGGCACCACGTACCTCGACTGTTATACATTGGTGATCGTTTTCGAAGGTCTCAGAGGGGATGGATCTACTTAGTATGGAGGGAGGGTTGCACGTGATTGATGACCCCCAGTCTTCGAGTCAACATCACTCAGCTTCCCGTACTAGAAATCATCAACACACAACATCAGCCCATCAATCCCAGAAGGCGACGGCATAGAGCGTGTCTGAATATGACGAACCACCCCTCTCACCGACCCGGAGAATAAATTTGGCATGGACGGTCATGCATGATGAACCCAACTTGACTTAAATCGGACTTCGCTCGATCCATCTTATGAACCCGCTGTAACTGCTGTGCAATTGTTGTACTACCGTGGTCATGTTTCTTCTGGTGAATACAAGCATCCCCTGTGGAGCATCTAAATTAGCAACAAATCTTGTGCAAATCTCCGTGTTCCACTGGATCAGTCCTCTTCTCTACCCCGGGTTGTCGGAGTCTCGAGACTCTACGGCGATAGGGACAATCTTCACCCCGCCTACAGTCAGAGCGCGCAGATTTGGTGGGATAGCTCGAAATGATGTCAATAAATGAATCCTCTAACATGGTGGTGCGAACTTGTTGAAGTACCTGTGTCGCCATGATGGGCTGTATGTGTTTATTTCACTTGATCATGTTAGCATCATGAAAGAGACGCATCCACTGAACGTGGCGACTCCTCACTCTCACTTCCGCAACCAACTGGGAAGATTGACTCAAAATGGTTCGACTTCTCGGCAGAGCACTTCACATATACAACCCAACCCCAGAGAGTTGATAAGCGATTAAGTAAGACTTGGTGCGCGACACCACTTGTGTCACCGCGGTCTTCGTGGCTTCTCCACAAACTGATAGCTCAATATAGTGATTTCTACCCTCAACGGAATCCTAACTGAAACCTTATCGTTCGCCTTTCTGGCTTCTATATCCGGGGAAATGCATATCATCCCCTCCCAAGATGGAAGGTCTGAATCAGCTGGAATGGATTGTTTTGCGTGCGGGATAGCTCACCAACGTATGCAGCAGAAGGCTCACCTGATCATATGTAAACTGACCTCAGGCCGAATCCGATCTCCCCTCTGCACTGCTCGCACGATTTTCTCGACATCTTTCAAAAGGGTCAGTCTGGCTGCAATCCATTTTTCACCGAACCTCGCTCGAATATCCCATGGCGAGTCTGGACAACTCCTGCGCTGCACGGGTCGTCCTTCGGCCGATCCCATTGGTGGCAACCAACCACCACTAACCTAAAAATGCAACCCGGGAAGGCTGACCTAACCATTCCTTCCAAATTCACCCATTTGCTCAATCGAACATGTGCCAAATTAAGTGACGAGGTAATATTGGCATCAAACCTACTACGCGATTTGGAAGGATGGCCGTGAATTTTCTCCTCCTTCCCCAAGCCCGCCAATCATTGCCCAGGCTGGGATACCGTTAGTGATATCTATCTGCATGATCATGGATCACCAAGTCTTAAAGCTTATTACGATTTCTAACTGCATTTAGTGAGCATCCAGCGTATAGGCTAGTGGCCAAACAGTTTCATAACCAGTATGGACGTTTCTGTCAAGCCACTTGGTGGAGCGAGCATGTTCTGCTGTTGCTTGCTGTATCACGTAATTACTAATCCCTTCGACTCGACCAAACACACGAATCACTTTTCCATGGAAAGTTCGGCCTGATCGAGGGCAGCATGTGCCAGATTGATACTCCAGGACGCAGTATTCTGAATCATTTGACAGCAGGTGAGTTTCAGTTCTCATCGATGGGCACTGGCTTTGCCGCCCTAATATGGCTCTGCGCTCCCTAGGGTGTGAGAGGGGGGATCTCAACGGCTGAGAGGCCTGCCTTGGCCAGTGTCCCCAAAGCACGCCCTGGGTGGCATCGGTGGTGCGTGGCATTACGTGGGGATGGATGAAACTAGAGTGGCTGGGCAGTGCCCAGGTTCCTGGGAGGTAGTGCGGCCCCTAGGTGCGATTTAGTTTGGAATTGTGGAAGCAAACAGGAGCCGGTTGAGTGAGGCTGACTCCCTATTGCGAGTAATTAAATTTGGGTAGCTGGATGTGGGGTAGAGTTTAAATTTCGCCTGTGACTATTGTTGTATACGCGCCTGTAATGGCTATTCAATCAGTGGGCATTTTCGGGAACACAACGCCTATAATCATGGGAAGAGTCCCTTTCATTGGTGGTGGCGTGTCAGCTGCAAGAGATTGATCTCTAAGTCATGCCGGATATGGGCTCAGTAGCAATTAAGTTAGGTCGGTAGCCAACCAACGGGCCTGGTAATTACGAAGCCCGTTCGCATTGGATGGCATTTGTTTCGCCATATGATTGATCTTAATATTACTTGCATGTTGAGACTGATTTTCTCTTCCCATTTGCGGGCCCAATTTGGTAGTTTGATATTCTTTTTGTAATAAAGTAATTCCAGGCGTTCGCTCAAGTCATTCGCCTGTCCTGTCCAACCAAACCTCGCCCTATTAGTCGGTTCAGGAATGCCATTACACAATTGACTGGAGGTCCAGTGACTATAATCCACTGAGAACGTCGGCCACTGTCACCAATGGGAGCATGGGTCCAATGATTCCATCGGCCAGTGTATATGTGCGCGTTTGAGTTAGATGAATTTCTGACATTTGCCACTGGTGGTACAGCCCGGTCATTTCCAATCGATCATATCCCAATATGAAGTCTAAATACTGGTTACTGTATAACGAAGCCTGAAAAGATCACAACCGGATTGAAGGTGATGTCTACCAGATGCTGGTGTTCTGGGGGACACAAGGTTGCTTTTGATAAGGTCTCAGTACATGATGCTTTCGTGGAAAATCCCTGTGAATGGCTCATTCCGGATCATGATGGAAATATGTAGGGAGTGGTTTGGGTTCCAGATATATGAAATAACTCCATTCATCTTGGACTTCGCGCTCGCCTACCTATTTCTATATAAACTCGACGCTCCTCACCCTTCACCCTCAGAAGTTCCTGAACTCTTTCCACAGCTCCTCACTCACCATATGGGTTTTTATGTCTATCTCACTGCTGCTGCCGCAGCCATTGGTGGATTACTCTTCGGCTACGATGTGGGGGTTATTAGTGGCGTCCATGTAATGCCTTCCTTCGAGCAGCGTTTCGACACTCAAGGCAAGGCGCTGAAAGTAGGATTCATCGTCAGTAGTCTTGTGTTAGGCTGTTTCTTTGGCTCATTTGCCGCCTCGTGGTTAGCCGATCGCTTTGGCCGCCGAACAAGCATTCTCATCGGAGGTATTGTGTTCACAATCGGAGGAGCTTTGCAAGCTTCTTCATTCGGCGTTGGCCAGTTGATTGCGGGCAGAATTATAGCTGGTCTAGCAGTTGGTTTGTTATCCATGGTTGTTCCGTTGTATCAATCTGAGTTGGCACCCAAAGATATCCGTGGCACACTCGTATCAATGCAGCAACTCGCCATCACCATTGGTATCCTAATCAGTTTCCTTGTCAACCTTGGCTGTGACAGTTTGGCTGGGGATGGAAGCTGGAGAGTCCCACTTGCCATCCAATGCGTGGCCTCGTTGATCCTGTCCATCACCATTCTGTTCCTCCCAAGATCCCCCGCTGGCTGGCCTCCCAAGGGAGAACCGAAGAGGCTTTGCAAGTCCTACGCAAAGTGGGCAACAAGCCTGATGAGGAAATGGAAGACATTAATGAGGCCCTCCGTCTGGAAAAGGAAATGGGCAATCCGACTTGGAGAGAGCTATTTGGCCCTCTCCTTCGTCGCCGTGTCATTATCGGTCTCGCTATCCAGGCATTCCAGCAGCTTACTGGCATCAATGCTGTCATGTACTATGCGCCAACGATTTTCAAGTCCGCTGGGCTTGATGGCACCAACTCGGCATTGATTGCCACTGCCATCAATGGCGCAGTCAATGTGCTTTTCACCATTCCCGCCGTGTTATATGTTGACCGTGCTGGTCGTCGTCCATTATTGCTTATCGGGGCCGGATTCATGGCAATAGCGATGTTGATTGTCGGTACTCTGATTGCTATCTACTCACCCCGTAACTTCGATGTGATCGCCGCCGGATACTCCAGCATTGCAATGATTTACCTGTTCGTTGCCTTCTTTGCCTTTACCTGGGGTCCTATTGGATGGATTTATCCTTCGGAGATCTATCCCACTAGAGTTCGTGCCAAGTGTATGAGTCTTACCACCGCCTCTAATTGGACCTTTAATTTCATCATTGGCCTTGTGGTCCCACCATTGATAGAATCTATCAACTGGGGAGTCTACGTAATCTTTGGTGCTTGTGGTGTCCTGATGTTCATCTTTGTGTATTTCTGCGTTCCAGAAACCAAAGGGAAGAGTTTGGAGCAGATTGACCATATGTTTGGAGGCCGCCTCAACCTCGATGAAAAGAATGGAGCCTAACCCAAGTAGGCTCCAAGGTGGGAAGCCGTTACTTGATTGCCGGTCCCCCTTCCCTTACGTTGCTTGGAGATAAGCAAGTCAACCAGGATAATTCCAATGTAGCTATAATAATTCTTCATTGCCGAACAATAAATATCAGTTTTGTTATGGATCTTGTTAGTGCCCCAAAATCACGGCGGCGAGATGAGAATGATACGGGTCGGTATCTCAAACGGGCGATGATCAGACGGGTGAAGACATACACCAGTGGACATTGGTGCACCCGTAAGGTGAGACTACATGACGTTTGATGTACGAGCTGGGGATCCGTTCGACGCGAGTTGATTGCGCAGAACGAATGCTCCCAACATGATGATTTATTAAGGTATCAAGGAATGTAACTTGTCTAGGGCACACAAAAAAGAAATGTTCGGTCGAGGTTGATGTGGGAACCTGCCCATTAATCATCGCTATCTCGAAGCCAGCCACTTCTCTTTCGAGGTGGGCCTGAGGATCCCGTGCATCTTCTCTTCGCCTATCGTGGTCCATTCACCGCCGTAGTTGTGGCCGGGCAGTACTACAACATCATCCCGCAATGCAGTCAGCTTCTCTTGTATTGAGTGATACATGTCGTGTTTACATGCTCCAGGTAAATCCAGTCTACCGCAAGTGCCCAGGAACAATGTATCCCCAGAGAATAACCGACGCTCGTTCACTAGCAAACATTGGCTGCCCGGCGTGTGTCCAGGGGTATGCAGGAATCGGATCTGCGTTTCGGTTCCTAGGGGAAGGACGAAGTCATCGGTGGTTGGCACGATTCTGTTGGGATCCAAGCATGGGTTCGATTCTCGAACATACTTGATGTCTTCTTGATGGATGTATGCTCGGACGTTCCCCCATTTCTTCAGAATCGTCGCCAACCCGGATACTCTGATCGGGAGTTGATCGAACGGCGGGGGCGGAGACCCTGGATTTTCCATCAATCAGTTGATCGATAAATCACGATTACGCATCGGCTACTCACCTCCAACATGATCGAAATGGTAGTGGGTAACAATCGCCCCTATACACCGAAGCTTCTCCCGCTTGATCACCTCCATCACTCCATGGGCGTCCCAACACTAAAGGGTGAGTGAGTACCACGAATATTCCTCAGTACCAATCAATCGAAACACGTACGGCATCCACAACAACACACAGCCTCGATACCATGTCAGCGATGATGTAAATGAAGTTCTTCATTGCTGTGGCGTATTCGAAAATCTTGTTTTGGATCGGGTTGATGGATGTGCCAAGGGCTATGTCACGCCCGGGAAGCAGCTGGAGTATGCTTATCCCTGGAAAATGTTCAAGGGTGTGTTGGTAATGCAATGGCCAGTCGGTACCACATGCGACTATTTACCCATTTCGCCATTTTCCCTGTGAAATCGCGAGCGAAGCAGATTCATCTTGGCTTCTAGACATTTGGGATCCTGCATGAGGGGTTAGTCGAGAGGTACACATCATTTTGAGCTTCACCAATTACCAGAATTAGTGTCTTCTCGTAACTTAAGCATGCTTCCTTGTATCTCCTCAGACCCAGCAGAGATTCTCCAGCTCTGTAGTAGCCCTACGATTCAAATCTGTCGTTTAGTGCGGTGGCCCACGGTCCACGAGTAGGGGCAAAGCATACTTACTTTGCTCCATTCCGGCTTTAGTCTGATGACTATCTCGGCATCCTTGTACGCCTCCTCATACTGCCGCAACATGCAGTATGCACCAGACCTGTTGGCGAAGATTAATGCTATGAAATCCGTAGCATCCGTTTCTGTGATGGCAGGCTTGGACTTGATCAAGGCTCGGGTGTATTCCGCGACCGCCTCCTTATATGAATGCCTTTCGAACAACTCGTTTGCGCGGCAAGTGATCCGATACAAAACTCCGTCAGAGGCGGCAGGGCTTTCGAAAGTAAGCGTTAATGAAATGAACATTGGCCGAACTCCAAAGAGTAGAAATCTGCAATGTCTTGAGGGGAGTACTAATAAGGATGAAGAGGCTTTGATGGATCCATCTCTCCGAATCGCAGCTGCTTTGAAAAGACGGGATCCATCCAAAAGACTGACACGGAGTTTGAGGGGAGGAGGGGAAGGTGAAACCTAACTCACTTTAACCAACTCGAGGTAACAATCCTCTCTAATAACCTATTCTTAACTAAATGCGGACTCCATCCCTTACTTTTCTGACCAATATCAGTTCTCTGGAAGTGGTGCTGACGCTCTCGCTATGAGTTCCCCCCTCCCTTCCTCTCAAGCAGAGTTGCTGCAAAGCATACTCTCCTCTCACTGATGATGGAAACAACAAAACACGAAGGATCGAAGCAAACAGGTTCTTTCCAGGAAAGGGAACGTAGAAAGTGGAGCGATCTGGGCACGGGAGAGGGGAGAGTGTGACGAAGCCAAAGAAAATGAAAGTACCTTGTAATACGACGCTTGTTCAGTTGCATTTTCTGGTGTATTAGCTTGATTTGGTGGAATAATTACGGAGGGCTTTGAGAGGATCAGTCGAAATAGAAACGAGGAGCTGGAAATATTTAACGTGGAAGGTAATCGATATTAAACAATCTAAGTAGCGAATCCAGGTTTCCTGGTCGAGGTATATATACCGCCGACGCTTTTCCACGAAGCCAAGGGCCAACCCCTTCTTTTACCTGGCAAAAGAATAATACCTAATCCCTCCTAAATGTGCAGCGACAAGATACATATGCAGGGTAGAAGCCCAGCTTCGTCCATTCATGAAATGCATCCTTTTCATAATTCAGTCGATTTTGGTGGCTGTAGCGGGATGTGATTGGTCGGTGGCCTCTCCCTGTCGTTCATCTTTACCGTCGCTTTTGTCTTGGTCAATGAGTCCTGAGAAGCACATTTGTGCACAGCTATCCCTCCATTCATAAGATACAATGAAAGTCTATTAGCCCGAGTTCCAAGATTGAATCTATCCTTATGCAGATTCCATCAACCAAGACTTTGATCTTCAAATTCAGGGCTGTTGTCTGATGAAGCAGCCAATGGGCCATGTATGAGGTAGGTATCTGGGAATAATGGGTCATTGTAGGAAACTGTGGGATGCCCTGGGATTGTGCCAGGCTGAGATTGGTGTGCGGAATAGCCGCCCAGACACAATGCTGTCACTCGCTCGATCTCGGGTATTTCTGGCCTCCATACGTGATTGTTTGTATGGTAGATCCGCGCCCAAGAGCCAAACAATCCGTCCTCGATGCTGGAGGCAATTGGCAGTTGAGCGTAGGCGGATGGATTGGGGCTTACTGTAACGATAATGCCAAGGCAGGGCATCTCCGAGGCTGGACACATGGATTGTTAAAACCATGCCAAAAGCAAGCCCGCTTTCCTATGCAGTTCAGTCCATTATGCTCGGAAGCCTCAACACCAGCCTCATTTTCTTTCGAAGCTTCATTGGTTGGAGCACTGGTGTGGCGCTAGCTTTCGTACTTGTTTATTGAATCTTCCATAACGACCAATCAGACACGGGGCAATCCAGAGTAACTTGAAAGAATTGGAATGCAGCCCTGGAATGCTAACCCAAATGCTAAGCAAACAATGTCTTCCCTATAACCCAAGTTGCCCCCAATGCCAAATCGGCACCAAATCACTAAAACCCAATTGGCACAGGCTCTCTTGAGGGGCTCAAGTTCGATTTAATCCTTTGTTAACGATAATGATAGTAATGGTGATAGTTGCACCCGTTACGAATGAACACATATTTGTTGATCAACAAACAAGCAGATCGATGGTGGCATTCAGCATTGAATTAGCTTCTCAAAGTGGAACATCACTTCCATGAAAATTTCTATAATGTACACATCCGTGGCGCCGCCTCGAAATGATCATATTGAGCAAATGGCAAGGTATCTCGTTTTTGCGCTGCAATCTCGTCTATCACCAGGGGATCATATGGATGCCTCGCGAGTAGCCCATACAAATCCTGTGGCAATTGTCGTATCAGCCGTGTTGTGGCATTGATAATGACCCGTGCGTTAAGGTCTGGTAGCGTACGAAGAAGCTTCATGGGGCTGTGTGGGTTCAATTTGAATGAATAGAAAGCATCCCAAGGATGGTAAAGAAACATTATCTACCTGGATGAAACGAGAATTTCTTCTCGTATAAGTTGTAGTTGTGCAACGATACAAAGTATATTCAAGTGTACGCCAAAGGACAATAGGAAGTCCCACAGTTTAATGGCTTCGCTCAGTGGGGGAGTACACACACAGAAGGTGAGTACGGCTAGGATAAAACATTGTCAAATCAAGTCCAATCCTGTTAGCCATTAAAAATAAAATTTTTGGTCTTACACGGAAAAGCATATATCTCGGCGGAGAGATTCTTCTCACGAAGGTACGTGTATAGCTTCAAGTCCAGGAACTTGAGGCAAACATCTAACAACTGGAATTAAAGTTGAGTCAAATAATGTAACCTAATGTTTGGGCTTCGCGAGTATACCTTCAACCCACAGTGAACTCCTTGTAAGGCGGGTTGCACATAAAGTGGGCATGAATATTGAAGGAATGTGTCAAAAGTATGGAAAGCGTCAACTTCGGGTAATGCATATAGAAACGGTGCTGCCAAAACGTTCATCCCCTGGACATATGTAAATTGCCAGTTGTAAGCAGAATCACCACCTGTGAATGTAGCAATATAGATATTTAAAATCGGGAGGTTGGATATAAAACAATATGCGGCATATTGATACCATTCTTTCCATGCTTCCATACAAAAGCATTGAGGACCCGGATTAACTTGTTCTCTCCAACATCGGTCAGAAAACGTTTGTCGGTGGCTAAGGTTCGGAACGTATCGTTCCGAATTTTATCATAAAAGTGGGAACGCCCCTTTTCGACGTAAGATATATATTCTGTAGCTGAGCTTTGGTATACACCTAGAAGAATTTTCCATATTCGGCACCGTAAGGTTTGAGAGTTGGTCACACGGGGCTAAAGTAATAAAGGCGATGTGAGTACATACAAAGATATAAGGTAGTGAAGAAATAACTTACGGAGTCTGGTATTCCTTCGGATAGAATCAAACTCTTCAGTTGCTTCAAGGTTTCGTACATCTCTCTCTCAGTGTAATGAGTGTGATTTAATAAGGATTCAAACAGCTCTTGTCTATTTCTTGAATTATCGTCCGGCGAATTGCTGAGATGGTTTGATTGAGTAGGAGAGATGCGAGGGATCCGCTTGAACTTTGTGGGAGTATCTCCAGTAACTATGCATGGACCTTTAGGAGAGGGTGAGCTCAATTTTGAGTTCGGAGAGAGCGGAGACCAAGCGGAAAATCGGTCAGGCGTTCGATTCTTAGCGAGTTTAGGTCTGGCAAACATTGGAGATATTGATTTTGACAAGTGAAGGTGGAAGCAGTTCTTTGCTGTAATCAGTTTAAAGTCTTCATGTAAGAGTGGAGGAGGGCAAAACACAAGAGATCAAGGTGAGTTGAAATGATAAATTATAATTGACTACATTATAGGTGCACTAATGAAACATTTTCGCCGCTGTATGCACCCTGCGAGACCGATTCAGTTTCTATAGGCATGAAAACAATCAGCATGCATTGATGATAATTAAATGATGACCCATTTCAAAAACTGCCTAGATATCAATGTGATATGGGCGAGATTAACCCGAAGCCGTATATTTATAGAGCCTGTGGGGTAGCAATAAAATGAGGCTAAGTTGAAATCAAGTATCAATTGCTATCGACTCCGTCCACCCACACCAAATCATGCAACGTTTGAGATAGGAATTTATATTCCTGTTATGGTCGGCAGCTATGACGAATACGGTATATAAGCTCAACCTAACCTAACAATTAGATAGTACGAAATTGATACGATTTGTTTACTGCAACTCATTCAGCCACCCCATTGGACTTCGTCCGAATGTGGGAAAGGCATTATTTCTTGGTGCCAGTGACCATTGTTGAAGGAGTTTATCAAACATAGCATTCACCAATCCACCACGGCTAAGTTACACATAGAAGGCATGCTACAATGTCAACTCTGCTAGCCACATACAGCCAAGGCCGGATGGACTACAGTTCTGAGCTCCACTTGTCGATGTCTCGCATTTCAAAGAGGTCAGTGGGCCTGAGCCATGTGGCTATCGCCTAGTAGCCGTAAGACAAGCCGACTTCATCCGCTACTCTCTCCAGCTACAGGGGATACACGATTGCGAATTTGGCATGACCACACCATCACCGCCGTTTATCTAGGTTAGCCAATCTTGACGCCCTAATGGTGGATTATATCTCATCGTTGCTGGTGTTGGGGCAGAATATCCTCCCCAACCTTCAGTCTTTTCACACAAAGGGAACTCGTTATCTGATTCGATGATCTGATTGTCATAGCTGTACAGGAAGCAACTCCTTGCTCTCACCATATTCTAAACCCTGAACAAACCATGCCTCACTCTGTTTTTGGACATTCTAATCGCTAAATGGAGTAACCCTTTCGAATTAGGAAAACATCGGTGGTTTACGTTTGAAAGAAACATACATCTGATAACTCTATGGTTGAACAGATTGGTCGAGCAACAAGACTGGCTGATCTCTGTATCCCTTCCAGTGGAACATGAGTCTTGTACGGTGTCTTATTCTTGTCAATAATTCCGGTAGTGCGAGTGGGATGATTGGAGATCTCCTATCCCCTGAAGCGCTGCTGGGTATATATATCTTCAAATGATTCGTTTCAGCTTCCAGAATTGGTCTACCCTGCCTCGTCCGTTCTCCCCGCTACACAGCCATCAATATTTCGCAATGGGCAAGGTTCCGCCCTGGTTAAGGCTATATCAGGATAATGCCAAAGAATTCTTGCTAGTCATTGCTTATCTAGTGTGCATAAGAGCATTCTTCCATCTGTCGAGGTCCTTGATATGCCGTCAAAGTTGGTTTGCAAAGGGAGCTAGAATTGGCACCACCACATTACTCGGAATACCCGTTGTTGCACATCTACGAAGAATATTGCTGCCAGTTAGTCCACTCCTTGGGTTAACCATAGGCCAATGGGTGGTGATTCTATTGTATTTCGGCCTGGTCATATGGTATTCAGTCAAGGTGGTATTCGCCCGCCTAACAAGAACTACCGATATCGCATTATCTTCCGGATATATATCCATAGCAAACATGCCGATAATGATAGTGCTGGCCAACAAAAACACCATCCTGACGAAGCTGCTTGGTGTAAGCCACGACAGCCTCAATTACCTACACCAAGCCTCAGGGATAGCAACGGCATTTACAGCAACGGTGCATACTGTTCTATTTAGCATGATCTGGCTGAAGTTTGGAAGCTTCCAAAGGTTCATCATGCTGCCATATGTCCTCTACGGGGTTGTCGGGCTCATCCTATTTATCATCCTGTGTTTATCATCAATAAGTTACATTCGACACCGGTGCTACGAGTGGTTTTTGGGAATCCATATCACAGCTTTCGTGCTGAGCATTGTGTTCGTTGCTCTCCATTTCTGCCAAGACAATGTGTATTTATTCTATGTATTCAGCGGATTTGCCCTCTTTGTTGTAGACAGAGCCATTCGGACCAGCCGAGCATTCTACTATAACCTGCTGCTTCGGTTGCACAGAACCCGAAAAGAAAAGATCCCCCTTGACAAGGTACAGTTGTTGCCCGGGAGTGTCGTACGTATGGAATTTTTCAAGCCCATGAAATGGGCACCTGGACAGCATGTTTTCCTATGCATGCCTGGTGTTGCATTTGGGCAGTGGCATCCATTTACAATCACGTCGACATACGAGGCAATAGAGGATAGTACGCCAGAGTGCTCTATAGTGGTTGTTATCCAAGCGCAAAAAGGCTTCACAAAGACTTTGTACGAACATATGCTAGCAAATTCTGGCACTCAACAGAACCTCCGTGTCCTGGTGGATGGCCCATATGGAGCCTACCATTCCATGCATAATTTTGAAACAGTCGTGTTGATAGCGGGAGGTACTGGTGCTGCGTTTACCATCCCCATCCTCTCCGACTTGATTCGTAGGAAGCTTCACGGGCCTTCAGTAACCACAAACAGAGTTCACTTCATTTGGAGTATCAAGAAAAGAGGTGAATTTAGTTCAAACTATCAATCGTGATCTAGAGTAATGGAATACTGACCTCATTCGTTTAGCTCATATCTCCTGGTTTGTAGAGGAACTGCGCAAATGTATACTTTTGTCACCAGACGGATTTCTACATGTCCAGGTCCACATTACTGCGGAGCTAAAGGATGCGGCAACGAAGTCGTTAAATGATAGCCTCCTCGATGAAGCGAGCTCTTTGATAAGCTCCGGGGCTGATCACAAAGACTACACAACAATAACGCACACTAAACCAGTGCAGTCCTTGATAGATTTAGAATCTGCGGAATATTCCGAATTCCAGACGTATCCTCATCGACCAGATATTGGAAGCATCCTTGAGGATGCCTCACATATCGCAAGCAGTGATATTGGGGTATCAGGTTGGTTCAATGTGTTGGTAAACTGCCTCGCCTATTCACTGAACCTCTTGTTTTGAACTGTAGTTTGTGGACCAGTCAGCCTAGCGAAAACGGTGCGTCGATCTGTTAGTGAAAAAAGTTCCTTTTCAACGCGCCAGGGATCAACAGCAGGGATCTATCTGCACTGCGAGAACTTTGAATGGTGAGCACACCATGGCGCCTTCCAATCATTGCTGTAAACCGAGGCCAAACCTCGATGCCCTTACGAAAGCGAAACACCCCACTGCACTGATCTTTTTTCGCGACAATAAGTATTGTACTGTATCTGACCCAATTCATTCAATAAGTGTAAGTAGAACATTCACCAAGCCACATATTCCTGTCATTCGTCATCACAGATACCATCCCTGTTTAATAAACTACAGCCATCCGTTGCTTAATACGATTTGCAGAGCTTCTCTCTCTGGCCTACAGTTTTGCTGCCAACTTTTGCAAGAAAACTATGGAATCTAATAGAGCCAATAGCCCGCTCTCTCTTTATCAGGAAACATAGACTTGAACTACTATTCGATTGGCTGCTTTGGAAATAACTAACCTACCAATCATTTACCACTTTAACGGCTGCCTGCAAATGCAGTAATTTCAAGGACAATGATGGCTGATCATTTGATAAGGATCTAATAATGCAGCACAATAATTGATTTTGTGCAACAACCCCAAGCAAGATGTCAAGTACTGATCCCTACGCTATTGCAGCCTATAGACTGGTTCCCAAAATGCTCTGCCTTCATTATAATTATTCCACAAGATTGATATTAAGCAAGTAAAATGCGACTGCATCATCTAAGTAATTAAGCACAACTCATATACCCTGTGAATCATTAGTTCAAGTACATAGGCTTTTGTAAAGCTTATAAGCTAAACATGGATATGGCTTATATAAGGTAATGAAGAAACTATAAGCACAAAGTTTGCCAATAAAAGAGAGCAAGCTTGGGGCTCATAGCCTGTTGCAAGATTCCAGGGACTATATAGGAAAGATGCAATAGCCCAGAGAAATCAGAAATCAATACAGAGACAGGATGAGTAGATAATGTGTGTGGAGTAATCATTAATCCAGGTAGAGAATGCAGTATTTTTGCTCCAATGAAGGGCCTCAAATAGCTTCATGACACAGACTAGGATTGAACCACTTCCCAATGTACCAGCAGAGAAGCATAGTACAGTCTTTGAAGCATAACAAGAGTACTCAATGATGAAACCCTCACAAGGCATATCACAGCATTGGAGGGAAAAATGGCAATGTTTATATCAAAGCCTAAAAGTCAAAAGATATTGAAGAATTGTGGAGTTTTCAAGTGTAATAACAATATGTGGGGTAATATTTAAAAAGCCCTAGGAGCTCTAGTATGCAATCATCTAAAGGTCATACAGTATGCACTTGACCTGTTGTATAAGCAAAATTGTGTGCTCAGACAAGTAAACAGACTTTGAATCAGGATTAGAATAATATCAATATGTCACTATCAAAGATATCAAAGTTGGATTTTATCTAATAATCAGTTGGTTTTCTGATAATATTATTATAGGATTGAGCTGGTATTTTTCATTCAAGTTTCTATTTGTAACTCTTTGTGGAAGTAATAAGTTGCTGAATACCAAACAGGGTATGATTGTGGGCTGGCACAGTCTTACTCAAGAGATATGTCTCCTTTTCTGTCCAACAGCCAGTACATGATATTTTGGTAGTTAATACTTTAGAGACACTTGGAACTCTGCAAATTCCCTAAAAAAATAATTTGGTTCTGCAAGTGGGTCCAATTCAGATCAGCTGTCAGGATCCCATGATGAGCCTGTCATAATGCAGTCAGCTTGGAATTATTGACCCTCTACATGATCATATGGCAGGATCATGATAGCACTTTGTTGGTATTACTGCTAAATAAAGTTGAAAACTGTATTAGAACAGCCTTTTGGCAAGAATTGCTTGGCATTTTGATGGTCCTAATGTGTTCTACAGTTGTTTGAGTAGACCCAACTAGCCAATACATCCAATTGCCATGAATGGCCAAAAATATTATTGTGTTTTGATGGCCTCTTTGCAGACCTCTGCTGGTATAATAATAGCAGTACAGCATCCTACAACCAGTTCTATATAATGCTACCATGCCAACTTACCAAATGGTATTTCCTTTTTCTACCTCCCCTTTCACTGTTGATATATTCCACTGTAGAAGCACCCTCTTTCTTTATTTACCCACTACTACCATAAATATTCCACTTATAGTCCAAGTAAAGAAATATGACCTCCTGCTTTCTAACCACTACATACATGCACACCCACTGCAATTGACACACTTCTATCATCTCAACATCATGGCTCTTCAGTGTGATACTTGCAAAGTTACCATATACCTAGTAGTGCTGGTAACATATATATCTTGCAAGCATGTGCTTGGTTGCTGCCACTCTTGCCATGAATAACTCTGGTATATCTGCAAAATACTTTTGGCTCTTAGCCAATGTATTCCTTGTCCCAGATGGATTCTGGTCCCCCTAATACAATTGCTATGTACTTTTTTTATGTGTATTCTGTATTGAATGATATAAAATTGGCTTGTGACCAGGAGAAACCTGGCATACTCTGATAAAGTTGTCCTAATAAAATTAGTTGCTTGCTGTGTCCAACCCAACTTTATATCACCTGACTGATTACTCATGCACTGGTGCTGCCTAGCTTTTTGATGTCAAAGGCATAGGTGTCTCCATATGCACAGCTGTCCTGAGTATTTTCCAACTCTTCCTGGCTATCCTCTATGTGCCACCTCATCACATCCATGACAGACTTGAGAATAACTGTTTTGAGGAGATTGGGATACGGTAGTATCTGCCACTTGACTTGTCTTCCTATCTCTCTACACATCACTCCATAGAAAACTCCCAAAAGGTGAAGCAAGGCCCAATATTCTCCACACACCAAGTAAGATACAGTAGAGAGCTGATACAGTAATGACAGAGATCTATGCATTCAGCTTTATGCTTTAAATATAGCTGCTCATACCTCATCATAAGCTCCTTGATATAAAAGCTGCAGATGTGCTAAGTTTGCAAAAGTGATCCACTTCTGGATAAATATTTCTACAATGTTAACATATATCTCCCTATACCTCTGGATTATTCTGGGTATAAATGCTTCAGAAAGCCACCTACAAAATAAAAATCCAGCTCATCCAGTCCTTGCATTTATAACATTGCATATACATATGAATATTAATGAAGCTTGTGAGAAGTACTTTAGGCAGTAGATACTCTGTAATATTGTGCCAGTTCTTTCAGATATTTCCTGTATTTCAAAGGGCTTATTTGACTTGAAATGCCTCTTGCATAACTTGGTCATTGACATAGGAATATTGCTGAAGAGCAAATGCATTGCTCCCAGAGGAAAGCTTTTGCTCCAACAAATTTTGTCCATCTTGAGTATCTCCAATTTTTGATTAGTTACATACTCAGGTCAATGGCTTATAGCTTTCCAGCATTGCTGCAGGTGCATATTGACATCTGTCTATTCTTTCTGTGAAAAGATGATGTTCTTAGTGTTCATGTTTAGATAATAAAGATGTGAGAGAGTTATGGAGTAAATCCCCTGGATCTCACACATTCAATGGCAATATTGTCCTTTGTACCCAAAAAGGTAGGCTCTGTTGCTCATGACTGGAATAACTACAATGCAGGTAGCAATATGCACATTACATGATGGCCATTTGCTGTTGTAAAAGTGGTGGATATATTGGAAGTGATTGGGAGAACAAGTGGATTTTGCAGTCACACTTTATGATTTGTTGAATGTAATAGTAGTATTTATACTTTTACAAGGTCTTGGCATAACAAGCACATAGAATAGGTCTGGGAAGGTTCCAAGAGCATGTGTGCAAAGTTTGAGGCTGTTTGGACAATGTTGAGAATTTTTATGTTCTGGGTACCTGATATTTTGGTGAAAATAATCTGAGAAATCCCAACAAGGAATTTGGTCAGTATTCTCTAAGATTTGTATGTTATAATCTAAGTGACCAAGTTAGGTGAGTTTCTACGTGGATATAGAAATTTTCACAGCACTTCTACTCCACTAAATGCTCACACTGACTAGTCCTAGTTTTGACCTATAATATTCAAACTTGTCTCTAGCTAATGGGCTGATAAATATATCTGCAATCATTTCATCTGTAGAGCAGTAAACTAAGCTAACTAAGTTATTCTCTATAGCTTCACATATGAAATTATGTCTAATATCTATGTGCTTGGTTCTAGTATGCAAAGCGGGATTCCTATCTAATTGTATAATATCCTTGATTATCTTGAAAAAAGTTATAGTTATTTCTGGCATAAACCCAGGTTTTCAAAAATCTTTCTTAACCACAATGCTTTGTTTATAGGTTCACAGGTTGCCATTTACTCCGCTTCTATGGTAGGAAGTGCTATGGATGATTGCTTTCTTGAATCTCTTGAATTTGCTCCTTTACATTAAGCTAGACTGAGTTTCTTCCTTCCTTTCCATGAAGTAGACTCACATGTAGATTGTATAATCATCAATAGAAGTGATTAAACACATCATCCTGCATAGGAATAAATTTGGCACACCTAGATCTGAGTGAGTTAGATCTAAGTTTTTCTTAGTTTTGATTAATGCAGAGCTCTTGAATGGTTGTTTGGCTTATTTCTAATACATTCAGGCTTTACCATGCTCCAAATTAGCTGGGGATCAGTTTTTACTCTGGAAATTAGCTCATCTTTGATCATTTTGTGTAAATATTCAAGATTTATGTGTCCAAATCTCCTATGCCAAAGCATTGGTGTTTTTTCTTTTAAGTTACTTATTTTGGCTGCCAGATATGATGGAGTATAAGACAACTTGTAAAGATTCTAATCTCTGATACCCAAAGCTAAATGTGAACCATTTTGATCAGTGATCCTGCATCCAGAATTACCAAGGCTGAATCTGAGTCCTTCTGCTTTGGTATTGCTTATAGACAGTAGGTTCTTGGCTATTTCTGGTACATAGAGTGCATGTTTGAAGGTGAATGTGCGGCTTCATTCACTGCCTCTGAGGTCAACTTGGATAGTACCTTCTCCAACTGCATAGTATGTTCTGTTGTCACCCATGAAAACTGTCTTCATTGCAATTTCTTGATATTTGGTTCAAAGTTTTTTTGGTGAGTAAATCTTTGAGAGGCTTCAGATAAGTATACCATTTCTGCAAATCCTTGTTTATGCTCATACTTAGTGCAGGTATTAATAGTATATCTTCAGTGGTTGCAGCATTTCCATATTCAAGCTTTTTAGCTGATTATTTCACCGCTTCTGGCATTGGTCAGATGTGTGTCCTTTACATTGGCAGTAGTGGCAAAGCAGGTTGCAGTTGCCTTTAAAGTGTCTTTGGTACCTTTTTTGCTAGTTATCATAGCGTATTAAAGTATCCTCTTCTTCCTAATTATTAGTACTTAATTTTTTTAAATCTTCATCCAGGAACCTTCCATATATGTAATATAAGGTCAAATCTTTAGTTCTGAGCTCTGGGACTAATATAAGGCCCTGAAGTTTGTTTATTAACCTTCAGGATGGTAACTATCACATCTGCATCAGTAGTTGGTATGCACACAGATTCCTTCTCATCCACCGGCAGGGTAAATCTATTACCTAGATTTTTCATTTGTTCTCCCTATGAAAAATTATTGAGATGATCCCGTCAAAAGGCCGTCACAAAGTTAATGTCCCATGACTGAAAGGTACTGATCTTGTCAGGACTCCGTCCAGAGACCGTTGAAAAATAATTGCACCCCAGATTTCACAAAAAACTTTGTCAAAATTTTTCATCACAACAATGTATAAGTGGTTTTTAATTGGTTCCCTGCCAATTTGCTCACTTTCTGATCCTGGACACTCTATTGCCTCCTATGTTTGTGTGAATTGATTGGCTATTGCCTCTTTTTCACACTCCTTACTTCCTGACTCAACCGTTTCTCTTACTTTTCATCTTTACAAATTGATTTATTTCCATTGAAACTTCAGTTGTACCTCAATTGCCAATTGTATTGACCTATGCAAGTCTCTATACCCTGCACTAACATTAAGCCCAACACCACACTCAACAAGTAACTCCATTAAAATCCACCACTCAATAAGTATTTCTGCTGTAACACTCTGGTTCCACATCTTTGGTGGGAACCCAATGGCTTTATGCCACTGTTCATTCACTGGTTCCCACATGTCCTGGTCATCAGCCGGCACTGCAAGGTATAGCTCCTCATCTGCCAGTCTTTGCAATAAATCCTTGCAATATTCCAGTGCATTTTCTTGAGCACTGCTCTTGAAGAAGTGCTGCAACCTCTTGGTGTGCCTATTAATGTTCCAAAACTCCACTGAAGGCATTGTGATAGTCTTTTGAGCACTTGATGTTGTAGCCTTATCTGTCAGTGGGATCTCCATTCTGTCAACAATGGAGGCTGTGGAGGCTCTGGTAGACAAATTGCCTTTTTCAGCAAACTCATCTACCTTGCTGGAGTGTAGCTCAACTGGCTGCGCTTCCAACTCTTGTGAAAATAGCTGCTTTCTTGTTGGTAATTCTTCTTGGCTATGATGGGATTCAGTCTGTTCCTGGCTTGCAGCATCAATTGGCAAGAACTGCAGTTTTTCTTGCATGCCTCCCTATCTCAGGCTTGGGTGGACATTTTCCCTTTAACTTTTCCTTTATCACTGCCAGGTCTTTCACTGCTACTTTGTCTGAGTGCTTCTTGTAAAGAACTACATTTTCTCCTGGATAAACTCTGCTCTGACACATCTGTTTTGGCCTGCTTGTCCCTTGCTGACACTCTTCTGGCAACCTGACATTTCTTTTCAGCTTGTTTTGAGCTCTCAACTATAGTTGTGATGGGCTCCTGTAAAAGCGGCTTGTTTTTATCACTGCCAGGTCCTTCACTGCTACTTTGACTGGGTGCTTCTTGAGTGGTGCTACGCTTTTTCCTTGATATATGTTGTGCTGGTGCATCCATGTCTGCCTGCTTGTCCTTAATTGGCACTCTTCCAGCTGCCTGACATCTCTTTGACGCTTGTCTGGAGCTTTTGGCCCTGCTTGTAACGGGCTCTTGAGGAAGCTGCTGGTTTTTAGCCATGGCACCCTTGTTCTTCTGCCTTTCATAGCTTCTGCTATTCTTAAGATACTTTCTTAGCATACCAATGCTGGCCCAAAATCTGTTTGCCTGCTTGAATCCAGGATAATGCT
>MCFE01000789.1:0-36158 GCA_002104905.1 Basidiobolus meristosporus CBS 931.73
TGTGTCATTGTACCTGAAGAGCACCTTCTATTCCCTCCAGGCTATAAGATGGAGGATGAATACCTTATGTCTGGGCTCCAAGTGCCCAATCTGCAAGCAGCCCTTCTACTATACTCATGCTGAAAGATGCTTTGAATTCAAGGATACTGATGCACTCTTCCAGTTTCATACTCAGAGAGCTTTGGTCAGAAGATTAAATTGCCTAATAGCTGCAATTAGACCTGAGCTTCTGCCTTGAAATATCTGTACCACTAACACAAATGATTACCACCTACTATGAGATTACCTTGGCCCTTTCATGTTCAAGCCACTTTGAGATAATTTTCACACTCTGAACACTCCCAGCTATCCCTCTTTCTTACACAGGCTTTACATCAGCTGGTATTTGCTCCTTTAGCATGTATGTTCCATTACAATACTCATTATCCCAATAAAGCACTAGAACCCTAACCCTAACCCTCCCTCAAAGCTTCTCTATTTTCCTTCTCCCAAAACAAGCTTGTTGGAATGAATTCTGACTAACCAATAAATAACTTAGGTCAAAATATATATTTCAACAATCAAAAGCTCTTGTATAGCTACTTGATTCTTGGCTCTAGTTGCTTTTCTTAACACAATCCCATCCATTGATGTAGAGTACTGAGTAATAATAAGTATTGTTAGGATGCTCTGTGCTAGGATCAGGAACTGCTACCTTTGAGACCAAGATCAGGGAGGGAAGAATGGTAGATTTATAGGCTTCTTTACATTTTAGAGCAGCAAGGTGTATTGCAACCACTTGGCTCTCTGCCTTTGCTATTCCGAGGGGGACTAAATCTCTGGGCTCCTTACTCTTTGTACCTTTGGCAGCCTCTACTATAACACTAACACCCTTGCCCTTAATATTCTTTCTGAGTACACTTTACTACAAGCTTCAAAATGATTACTATGTGTATTAGCTGCACTATCCCAAATATACAGTCTCTCTATACTTGAAGCTATTGGTATCTTTAGCTTTATCTATTTGGCAGACAAGAGGCAATTTATTTTTGAGTATGCTGGGATAAATGGCATCCTTAACATATCCAGTAATAAGCTCCTCACTACTAGAACAAAGATTCAAAATTAAACTTTTGAAGTAAAATCACCAGATGAATGCCAGTAAAATACTATCACAATACCAGCAGATTCCTAGCTGAACATTAAAGTAGCTACTGGTGTGATATACTTAATAGGGAGATAAGTCACAGTAGATAACATGCACTGTATGAAGATAGTTTAGTGCAATGGAAATGATATATATATATTGAGCTTATAGTTTCACCACTTGTCTATCTTACAGTTCCACATTTCTTATTGTGGAGCATGAGCAATTTATTTAGGACCTAGTAGGTAGTATGTTGAATTGCTTTCACAGCTAATCAAGTCCTGGAAATGATTGACACTTGTGAAGCTGTCTAAACGTCCATGGGCTTTGCTCACCATTTCCCAGAACATTTCCCAAGGTCTCCATATGATAATATTTATAAGGCTTCCTTACAGTACAAATACTTTACTTCTACTCTGGATAACACCATGTGATTGCTGTGCAGCTCTTCCAGCTCACCTGATTATTTTCAGTGCTCCATAGAATCTTGAAATACCAAGTCCCCAAGTTCTAAAGAGTAGAAGGCTCTATTACCAGCTATGGATGCTCACTTTGATATGCTGCGGAAGCAGTTGAGTGGAGGATAATTGACATGAGTGGAAGCAATGACTTTGACTTGGGCTTATTGAAACTTACTAATTGACAAATTTAGGAGACAAAAATTAACCTTTGGAATTGAGGCATAATCAAACTATTACCAAACACAAGGAAGTCCAAATACCCACTCAGTTTAGTTTTCATTAGTGTATATGAATGTAAAAGTCATCAATAACCCATATCCAGAAACATATACTGGAATAATTTGACAAATCTATATCTATTAGGAAGCAACTAGCCATAGGCAGAAACAAGTGATTCAATTAATTACCAATCAGATTAAATGTAAAATATCTTGATAAGCTTGAATTAGTGGCGATTGTAATGCGATGGTCTGAAGCGATCTGGCAACCGGAACTGCAGCGAACCGTAATGTGTACTAGCGTGGGAGAAGCAAATTTCGATCCCCTAAAGTAATAACCTTAGTGCAAGCTGAAGTGTGAGAAGCGGTCAAGATTAGAGGGGATGTGGCGCGGTGGTAACACATACCTCCTAGTATGGAAGAATTTTGATAGACTTGGTGCTTGATGTTGACAATACAACAGATCAATTAATACTCCGTGTGATCAATTTGCCATGTGGAGAAACTAGGACAATTAATGGTCAACAATGAAATAACCTTTTGGAATGGGTCGACAAACACCAAACTAGAACGAACCAGTTCCAAGGTGGCTGTATGGGCATGTACGCTAAGAAGATTCATATAAAAGTGCGGCAAATTTCGCTGGAGTAGGCCAACCACACCCTTGTCTATTACATTCGTCTTTCATTGCCTGGGATCATTAAGGCCAATATGAAGAAAGAAGAAGCAGTTGAATATGGAGCTGACGATAAGGATTATATCTCCACTGAGCCTGCTGCTTATCCCGATAACCAGGAGAGCAACATTAAATGGTATATGCGTAACCTTTGTACAAGGCAAGGTTGGATAGGAGATTATGACTTTGGATTCCTATGTCTCCCGAACCTGCCAGGATTCAGAAAGCAGGCGCCCGCCAAGTTCATCGGAATTAAAGACCGTTTACCATTAGCCGTGGCCATCATTATGGGTTTCCAGCATTGTCTGGCTATGTTGGCGGGAGTAGTCACCCCTCCGCTCATTCTATCCGGGCCTGGACCCCAGCACATGAACCTCAACACGGAATATCGTTCTTACCTCATTTCAGCTTCGCTGATTACCTGTGGCCTGCTATCGATGATCCAGATGACTCGGTGGAGAATCCCGGGCACTCGCTACTACATGGGAACCGGACTCATAACTGTTGTTGGCACCTCATTCACCATCATGCCTGTAGCTGAGTCTTCGTTTGCCTATATGTACCAATCAGATTTCTGCCCATCGGTGAAAAATGACATGGGAGTGATCACCCAATACTTGCCCTGCCCGCAGGCCTATGGCGCGCTACTTGGAACCACCATGGCATGTTCCGTTTTGATGATCCTCATCTCGTTCGTACCCGCCAAAGTGCTGCATAAACTGTTTCCTCCACTCGTCACCGGGATCACTGTTACACTGATCGGTGCGCATCTGGTCGGCTCAGGCTTGAAGAACTGGGGAGGTGGCAGTGGGCCTTGCATCAACCATCCAGCAAGTGGGAGTTTTATGCGCTGTCCAAATGTTGATGCTCCTAATGCCCTACCATGGGGGCACATCAAGTACATGGGACTTGGCTTCTTGGTGTTTATTTCGATCATTCTTTTTGATATCTTTGGCTCCCATTTTATGCGATCCGCCGAAGTAGTGCTTGGCTTGATTGTTGGATTGGTCGTCTCTTGGACCACTGGATACGTAAATACCCAGGTCATTAACGACGCGCCTGTTGTCACTTTTCTATGGGTCAAAACATTCCCGCTAAGTATCTACACGCCAGCAATCATTCCCATGCTGGTGATTTACATGTTGATTGCAGTGGAATCTATTGGTACAATCACTGCATGTTGCGACGTCTCCGGTGTAGAGGTTTCTGGGCCGGTATTTGAGACACGCATCCAAGGAGGAGTGTTAGCTGACGGCCTAAATAGTCTGCTTGCGGGAGCTTTCACTAACCCTCCTATGTCGACCTTTGCTCAGAACAATGGGATTGTGGCATTGACACGCTGCGCTAACCTGACCACCGGATACGCCTGTTGCTTCTTCCTTGTCTTCATGGGGGTTTTCTCGAAGTTGGCCTCGGTATTTCTGGCCATTCCCGAGTCTGTTCTTGGAGGGATGACAACGTTCCTTTTTGCTAATGTTTTGGTCTCCGGAATCCGTATTCTTTCTTATCTTAAGTGGACCCGTCGTGATCGCTTTATAGCAGCTGCTTCCATGACTCTAGGAATGGGCACTACAATCAAGGATGACTGGTTCTCATATGCACTCACCGCATACAAAGGCTCAAACACCACAGTCAATGGACTAATCATTTCCGCAGAGATGATAGTCAATTCAGGATTCACAATTGCTGCACTAATTGCCATCATACTTAACCTGGTGATGCCCAAAGAACCAGAAGACCTCGACAATGAAGAGAGTCAAGGCCATCCAGTCTAATGGAGTTTCGAGTTAACATGGATATATATATATATACATTCCAAACTTTATCACTTCCTCTCTGATACTGACAATGTTGAGACCGAGTTGGCGTAGCAAGCCGAGAACCCTCAACAATGGCTTGTAGTCACACCTGCGATTGTTGTCAAAATTGATCCCAAATTAAAGGCGCTATTCAACAAATATTTATTGGTGAAATGTATAAAAGAATCAGCATGTGCACTGGCCATGCTTGTGTCAGAGCTTCTCAACAGTGTCAACCACCCAGCACGGACCATTACAGCAGTATACATGCTTACCACACAGACTAGCTCTACCTCTGGAATCTAGGTATAAAGCGCAAACCATGGTGTCAAGCACGTAGTGTCCGCTTCCTCTCGACCTGGGATTGGATACTAATATGGTAATCGGGAACTATTCGTGGTAGGCCGGTGCCAGGTTTAGCATACCCCCACTGCAATAGTGACCGAAAAACTGCCTACCATGGTGAATGTCTTGATAATGACCAAGCCGTGTTTGGACTGACGCAGAATGATGCATCGGGCGCCATATTCATATCAACTAGATTCCTCAGCAATGCTTGGTTGGTAAATACCACAACTTCGAATTGCTTTGCTCTGCTCTTACTTACCCACACCTGCCACTAAGAAGAGTCCTGGATTGATTGCTATCAGCAGGATAGGGAAACTTTTCGCAATAACGCTGTGCCATACACTGGAGACTCGCGAGTATTTTTGGCTGCTTCAGAGGACATTTTGGAAGATGTATGTGAATTTAGTTGAAGGCTTTAGATCCCATCTGATTGAAGTACCAATCTCTGCTTGAACCATTATCCATGTTGTCTCAGGTACTCCGGCCCATTGGCACGCCACGCCGGCAATTTGATCGAGATGTTGGAGCTTGGTTCTCACATACCCTCACCACCACAGCACAACCAAACCAAATGAGAAATCGATTCTGGCGCGGAATCAGTTCCATGATGCATCAAAGCCGAGCAAAAGACGTCTATAGAATTCGATTCACTTGGGATCTACGCGGCCAGCAGCAGTAGTATTTTTATCGAGTGGAAGCATGCAAGCTAATCTCCTGTACCCTTCTGTGGTTACGAGCGAGGCGATTGAGCACAAAAGCAGCCATCGCTCTGCGAGTGACCAGGCCATGAACCTCTGTAGAGCTACTTCCCATTTGGCGTTGTGTCGTCAAATATAGCCAACCGCAAGGTGGATGATCCGCCACTATTGGTTGCATTCAAGATGGGCCGAATACGCTCCCTGCTAACCAACCACGAATGACTTAACCCAGCCGATCAGAAATTTCGAAGCCGCCTTTGCATAATGTGTGGTAGTTCCTTCCCCCACGTGCTAGCTGATGCTCAACTTGCCACAAGAAGAATGACCTAATGCTAGTTCAAGAGTGCGACAACGGAATGCTTATCAGTTGAAATGTACGTGTGCAAGGCTGATTGGTTAGACTGGTGTCAAGGCACCTCATCTCTGTAACAATGTTTATTATTATCCCTTCGCCGAAGCAAAGGTGGTGACTGGTGTTCTGACCAAGGTCACGATTTTGGAGGAGGATTTGGTTTAGGACGACACATACACTATCCATTGATCGCATGCATTAACCATCATCATTTGCAGAGTACACTAAAGTAAGATGCATCACATATACGAGCTAACAGCTGGACATGTTGAGTTGATCATGATGTTGAACCAGATAATAGGGTCAGAAAGAATAATGGCCTACACATAACATCGATCCCCATCACCCCGCACTCCATCAAGTTCCATGGCAAGAAGTGTTTGCCTCACTGGCCACTCAAAGTGTATAGCCTGCGTGGTCTCGGCGTGGATGTAACCACTATCACCACATGAAAGACAGCTCTGGTGGTTGGAAAGTCTTTAATGCTAGTAGCAATGATCGATACAAGAGCATTAATACAACCTCGAATTGATTACAAGGCGGGATAGTAAGGAAGATAGAAGTCAGTATGGACATGGCTAAACCACTGGTGGATTGACAAATGGTTTGTATAGTAACCGGAAAATTGGTGAATACAAAGTGAATATTAAAATTGAACCTATGACTCCTTGCTTGACTCAACAGGGGCTCTAAAC
Organism: Basidiobolus meristosporus CBS 931.73; assembly: GCA_002104905.1. Classification (NCBI taxonomy): domain Eukaryota; kingdom Fungi; phylum Basidiobolomycota; class Basidiobolomycetes; order Basidiobolales; family Basidiobolaceae; genus Basidiobolus; species Basidiobolus meristosporus. The sequence goes on from MCFE01000789.1 coordinate 6,374, forward strand.
GTTGGTGCAACCTTGCCCTTGGAACATATCAAACTGCGAAGCCAGGAGACCTAGAGGGTTGTGGGGTTAGATTACTCAGGGTGGTCAGGTGGGATATCTGGAATTACCTCATCTTCCAGAAGATTTAACTTTTCGATGGCGCTGAATTTCTCCAGTTTGGCCTGGTTGAGATCGAATTCCAGTTGGTTGATCTGCTTCGAAAACGGGTTTTCCAACTCCAGCTGATGTACTTTCTTCTCCAATAAGCTGCATCTTTCAAGAATCTCCTTTTCCTTCTGTTTTCGGCGGTCGCGGAATTTGGCCGAAGCGGTTGCGTTTTTCTTCCTTTTCTCCGCCAGTATGCGTCCAGCGGATATCTCGTCGAAGGATCTGGACCGGCTCTTGACTCTGCTACCCGTGTCTTCGGCTGCTCTTTCTTGCATCGTGTACGGTAGATGGTAGGAGGGCTCACTTGGGGTTTCCTCGGGGCTCGGGTTGTTCAAGGCCAATATGTTCTCGATTCGGCTATCCGGAGTTAGTCCTCTAAACCCTGAGGTGTACATGTCGGAGGAAGCAGCCGTGCTTGTCAGCCTGGAATGCTCGGGTAGAATCTCTGTTGTAGGGAAGGGGAGTGACTTCTGGCACTCGGGAGGGAATGATGACAGAGGGGGTAGACATCTTGGTATTGGTGATTTATCTGAGGACATGACGGAAGGGGGACTCGCTGTTATCGCATTAACCACACCGCTCAATACGCACTGTACACAAACGTCAACTTGGAAACCATTCCACGGCCACGCATCAGATTTATATACTGTGCCCCATCGAACCTTTTTTCCATTGAAATGATGCAATATTTGCTCCGAACCCCTTAAAAGCATAGATTGACACCTTTATCACTCAAGAGTTGTGCTAAATCTTGCCCAAAATCACCTCATTCCATTCGATTTATTTCGTGGTAAAACGGGCTGCCAAATATGGTATGAGCCATCTGTCCCGCTCACCTGGATTTCTCTTGTGACAGTCACTTTTCGCTGTCATGTGAGCCATCCGGGTTCTGGGAAAACAACGAAGGACACTAGGCTGGGCGGCCATGAACCCCCAGCAGCACTGGACGGCATTGGAGGCAGGTCCAAGCTCATCACACACACATCATGAGTCCTTGGCGGAGCGCAGCCCTACGAGACGCTGGCTCAGCTAGCGGAAACAACCAATGCACTATCACTCCGTCCTCAGACCTATCAATCATGATGCATCGAGCAGCAAATCAAGTGAATCAACGCAAGCCCTGGCGCGACACAGCAACTGCTCCAAGGGTAGGCCCAGGATTCGCAACACTCCCAACCTGCAAATGAGATTACCGATGGTTCTGGTGGATTTTTTCACGGATGCCAACTCTGTGCATGCAGAGCGAATAGCATCTTGTCCTCGGGTGCACATCTAACCACTTGCAGATTGTGCTACGCAAGCCTGACGCCAATCAAATCCAGGTTATTCTAGCGTTGCATAATATGCATCCTTGGTTAGCTACCACGCTTGGTGAACATTTGGTGGGGAGAGGACTACTCTGTCCGGGGGGGGACATCAGATATTCACCACGACGAATCATGTCTTGTGCCCTTATCAATCTCTCTTATGGTGCCTCTCCAATCTCCAGCCGATCCAGTACAATTCTCCCAAGCTACACATTAGGAAATCGGCTGGATTTCCACTCTCGCGTTAGCCTTGGAGTCTGCCATATTCGCTGATTATTCCTGAACGATTTCGCGCTCTCCCCCATATCAGTAGCATTAAGTAGAGTGCTACAGGTGACATCACAGGCTTCTTGATTGGATGGCAAATATCCAAATGTGATGGTGCTGGCCAGGCATCGATTGAATGATATTCAGCAATGGTTCGATCAGATGCAACTTGGATTTGTTATATTGGCGCTCTTTTCGTGATTGCCAGTGATTCCGCATCGCCCCTTGCCCACTTTATTTTGAAACCGTCTTTCCTTTCTACGTAGCCAGATCCTTTTCCAGACTAAAGCCCCTATGTTCAGGTATGATGTTACATGGGCAAGGGGCTGTATCGTGAAACCAAGCCAGGTTCGCTGATGTTGAGGGGGGTCGTAGGAGGCATGGAAAGGCCCAGGAGATCTAATCAATATTGGATGTGCATCTTTCCATTGGAGTATAGCATGGATTAAATCAGTGGTGCATTTGATTTAAACTGCTGCTATTGGTACTGAATAAATTGCGAAATAGGCCCCATCTACTTAATGCTGCATATGAAAGCATTAGCACCTCTGCAGCGCTCCCCGCCTACCTAATCGGCGTCCAGCAGTGGGCGTCGTTGATCTAACGGTGTGTATTGCTATAAGGCAGGCGATACTTGCTAATACAGCCTGTCACCACCATTCCCCTCATTTCTTTGTAAAATTCTAGAAGGCGTTCTTATCGCGAACAGAGGCCGCAGTCTCTGCGATGGTATGTCGTATTTTAGGAGATTGACTATTGCATCCCATGACCTGGATATTTATTAGATTACCTGCTGGGCTACTTCCTTGGTGTCAGATGGGATACACGAGAAAGGAAGTAGTCATTGGACAGAGCTCGGATGGCCATATATTTATTTGATTTGGCTAGGCGAGATCATACGGTAATCCTACGAGGCTAAATGCCGTTTCGGTCCATGTTATTGAAGTGGGATGTTTGTGAATCCAGATGATTATGTATATTGCAAATTCCGTGAAGAATCGATGTTTCGAATAGAGGAGCATGTCGACTTATCGAGGGCAGAATGAATCATCCCAGCGCGCTGTCCGGGCTACCCAATGTACGGTGAGGCTAGCGCTCTGATTGGCTTCATGCATATGGCGCCGATGACATTTGCTGGCGTTCTGTTTTTATGGGTTTTTCCGTAGTGCCTTGGCATTGACCATGAACCAAGCCAGGGCAGAAGCATCCCTGTGAGGGTCTGAGCGGATGAATGGGACTGGGATTGGAGCCCACCGGATTCTTTTATCAGCTTTCATGGCTGCGATTTCCACTCAGGTAAATCATGGCTGCTCTCAGGAATCTCTGGTAAAGGGGAATGCAGCAGACTCTCAGACCCAGTCATCTATGTGTTTCCCAATCTCCGCTCACGCCATCATAGAAAATGGAGGCGGCACTGGTGGGAATCCGCTTGATCTCTGGTTGGTCTGATCCGGCGAAGATCAATATTCCATGGAGCCACCGGGCCAAGCCACATCTGCGTATGCCTTACTGCAAAATACGCGATGAGACTGTCCCCCAGGGTTGGGTCCAATCGAAACGCTCGAACGGTGGGAACTCGTACTCAATTGCCCTCACACACTGATAATGTCATGGGAGCCGAGAATTTGTGGGAACTACTGATGGCGGTTAGAGAGGCTAGTGGAATTTTATGTATAACTACTATTACAACAGAGGGTACAGCTGAAGACTGTCGGTCGAGGAAGAATGATGCACAGATATGAATAGACTTGGTTAATAAAGTAGGGTGCTGGTCAGATGTCAGCTACATGATGAATCTTCGTTGGGTAAGAATGGGCCGATGCCTATCATAAGCGATCCTGAGGGACACCAGCTCTGATCAACAAGCGGTCCTGATCTATGGAGCTGTACCTTGGTAGTGAGTTTATTGCTGACCTAACACTATCAATCGTTTTGTAAGTGGGTGCCTGGTCAAGCGGTATCCCGTACTCGACCGTACGATACGTGGGCGACGGACCGAAGGGTAGCTGGGCAACCACCCCGTTCCCGTATTGGCTCGGCTGCACATCACCACGGCTTCCTAACTGAGCAACCGCGTTCAACACTTCCGTATTCACAATGTAGCGAGACTTGGTACTGCTCGCCCAGCAACGATCTATGAACGGCAGGATATCCTTGATCTTTCTGCCGGATTCGATGACGACTATCCGGGTGTTGTCGTAGTACTCCGGCGACCCGGGAACTGGCTCAGTGTAGTCTTGATTTTTGGACGACCGCACGAGGATGCGACAGGGCGAAAAGGGGAAGTTGTATACGCTCGAGATCTCGAAGGTGACGTCTCGTCGAACATGACGTTGCGAAGGGTTCTTCACCTCGACCACGATGTCCTGGTGCCCATTTAGCCACCTCAGTATGCTTTTCTTGAACCCGATAAACACGAACTTCGGATGGTTGGCTGACAAACCTATCTTGGAGAGCAGAGGAGGAGTGACCACTCTCGTGAACAGGCCGCTGATTCCGTCGTTGCAATCTGTACTTTGAATAGAGGTGGGGTTGGGTTGTTTTGAGTTTGCCTATTCAGTGGAAGGGGAGAAACACGACCAAGTTACCTTCTAAATATCCGTAACGCATGACCGTCGCTGCTCCCTCGGCACCGATAAGTGAATTCTGCTTTAACAAGGCCACCCAAGCAATGGTCAGCAGGCAACCAAACGGGAACGTGTGGAGTACACCAGAAAGGGGATGGAGGGATGGAATGAAAGATGAGGGGATGAACAGGAATTAAGGTTGGATTATATGAGAGGTGTGTGCTCCTTGATCTTAGGGTTGAACAATCAAAAACCCCTACCGAAATGGCCGAAACCGGTAAGTGAGAAACATGTCTATTTCGCTTAATTTCGCCAGCAGTTTGGCTGTGTTGATACGGCTTCTAGAAGGACTCTTCGCGTTCTGTCTGGGAGGCGGTGCGAATATCCTTGGCATTTCGCGGTGAAACACCTGTGATCTCGAGCCCAAACGGGGGTTGTTTCGCTCCTCAGCCAGAAGCAAAATACCGCATTGGTTGAGATCTACGAGACTTGAAAGGGATTGGTGGATGCCGCTCCCACCTTTTTAATCTAATTAAGTTGGAGTTTCCTCTTTGGTAAAATGGATGCCACTCCCATCGCCATCGTAACACAGCAACACGCCTTTGGGAAGCGGATTTTCGATGGACGGAGAGGAGCCCGCACGGGTTGAATCAAGCGAAGGCATCACAGGAACAGCGGCAAGCGATGCACGTCCGCAGTAGAGAATGGACGACTGGCGCAGCACGACCGCCCATCCTGATGTGAGATTACTGGATGGTATGAGCCATTTCTTCTAGCCATCACAAACCCCACCCGTTGGCCACCGAGTGATGTTCTGATCTTACCATCATCATCATCCTTCGAGAGATCTCCGTGGCCAACCCTATGGAGGCATGGCGGGTTGTCCCACCATAATAGGCATGATTCCATCAGCTGATTGGTGTTCGATTTGGATGGAGCAACCGTGATTCTGTAGCAAGAGTGCCTGATCTGTCACTGCACTCTTCACGGTGCCTGCTGTTTGCTATCTGCCAAACCGTAGTCGCTAGGGCGGATTTTTGACTGCCGAACTTTCAGAGAAACATATCGACCGATGGCGAAACGCCTGGCGCAGTGAATATTCCTCCATTTGCGGCCTGTAAATTTTCCTTTCCATCTGGTGTCGTTGGTATGGCGGGTATTTCCAGGCGGAGCTTGGGATATTCGAGGGATACAGCGGTAGGAAATTCCCAGACTACGACACCGGATCCCCATCAGGTTGTGATGGTGCTGTGGCTTAGTATTTGTTAGGTCCAGCCAGCTGATGATTGTTAGATGGATGGATAAGGGTAGCACACCACTTTCCGGTTATTGTTATGATATGGCCACCTTTATCAAGGCGGTCACTTTCACGAGACTAGTCAACATGGTCACAACTGTTCATTAAGCCGGTGCGTAACAAATGAGTCATAATAAAGGCCATGCACTTGGGGCAGGATGCGCTGGTTGACGTGAGAAAGGTTAAGAGCGCTGGAATTCAAATGGGTCGGTGTCGTTGAACTTTCCTTACTCCTTTGGGCCTGCAGATGACAAGCACTCTGGGCTACGGCCACCAAATCCACCAGAATATCGCTTGTTTGGTGGTAAGGAGGGGTAGATAAGACCTCTTGACCATTTTTGTGGCTGTTGAGAATACGGCCGGGCGAACGGTGAGCTTGGTATGCAAACGCAATGAATTTAGAGCTGGAGTTTATTCGCCAATAGTTATAGTATTCTCTTATGAATGAACTTGATGATTGCAGTTTATGCCCATGCCAGAGAGACTTGATGCCATCAACAAGCGAGCTAAGTAGTGAAGGAAACGCCTGATACTCTATATCCAGGATTGTTATCCGAGTTTAACCTTGATATAGTGGTCTGCAGCGGACGGTATTAGATGAGCTACCAAGGATTGAACAGGCAGTTGGGATTTTACCTTCGGTCTCCGATGTGAATCCGACATGTAGCCTATCCCCTGGAATTTGTGCATGAGAGTAAATACCTGGCGCAATAAGATGAATACTGTATCACACTTACCATGCTAGGAGTGGAGTGTGTATACCAAAACTCTCCATCTTCATATATGCAAGCATGTTAGTTGAGTACAAGGCGGTATACGAACGCAGAAGGACCATACTTCGGAGATCTTCGTCAAGTTTCAATATTATCAGCCCAATATTCTTCTCTTCGTACGACGCTAAACGCTTGGAGGCTTCGCCCTATTAGCAGGCACAGCGCTTTATACGATGACTCCACCACATACCTAAGAAATCGTGCTGCATATAGGAGTCCAAGGCACTGTGCGTATCTTCCGTGCATACCAGCCGATCACAGCATGTTTTGGCCGCCAGAATTTTCATGATCTGTTCGCCGGTGCCTAAGGCATTTGTGAATATCGATTGGTGAAAGGGTTCGCGACTAAAGAGCTACCTGTGACACTGCACGCGAAGCCGGGCGTTTTGTTGGGATTCTGCGCCCAGCAGCCAGCCCCGTAAACAGCCGCCTGGAGACATGGTTATGCGGCGTACCAAAGGAATTGTCGCTCGCGCAAAAGCTTACCTCGCCAACCCTCCCAGGGAATTTGAGACAAATCCCGCCTGAGCTAACGCCCGATGCTAGATTTCCTGTGGAATCTATGCAGATGGCACCGACCGTGTCCATCAACTACACTTACAGTTGAATATCACCTTCAGCAAGTGATCAGTACAACACTCAGCTTACGTTTCGATCGAGTCTCGCTTTTTTCCTGGATTCCGGCTGAGTTGCAACCTCCGTTTCTTCGCAATCAGCTGGACTATTGCGGTTCATCTCGTGTTGTAGACGCTCGATATATGTGTGGTAGCTTGCTTTGGCCTCACCTAGAAACCGGTCAAGATCGAAAATAGTACGCAACGTAGAAGATGGTCCCATTGACATACTTGAAACTAATGCTCCTTCTTCGGGATTAAAGCATTGGATTTGCTGTGTTTTCGCCCACTTTCTTGCCCCATCCCCAGCCAAGAATCTATGCAACAAAGGGATCGTTAGAAGCCAGTTATTGCAAAGAGCATAAAGGTCTGTATACACACATGGGTGATATTCTCCCTAAAGATAGCGGTTCTTCAGAATCGGCACGCAGAAGGCGCGCTGCAGCTGAGATGGGATTATAAATCCCTAGAACAAGGCTCAGCCAATCGTCTGTGGGTGAGGATTCCTCTAGCAGCCTACCTGACACTGCGCCCACACTAGCAAATCTTTCTTCGAGGCCTTCCATAACGCTGGCGTCACACTCCACCTCGCCGACGAGATTCAGGTTGGAGCCGAAGCCTGGCCGTAGCGGAACGTGGGTCAACAGAGTTACCGAAAAGCTTCGAGCTGTGTAGAGGAAATACCTGCGTTGGTGAACGGATCGTTCTGATCGTGCGATTAGTACGTTGCCCAAGTAACGTTCTTATGTCAACCATACCTCCAAAACCTTGATGGCTTCTTCAACCGCGTCCAAAGCACTGCCGCCCGCTCGAAGGATCGTCATACCAGCCAAACAGGCGCTATCACCGGAAGAACATCAAAACAGGTCAGCCTAACTCGTTTCGTCCTTTCCCTTTATATGTCTAACTCACTTCGAGCATGCTTTTCGATATAGCCTCTCTTTCTTGTACCCATGAAATCCTATCCGACAGGAAGGTGGTTAATGTCAACATGGGGCCAGGGTAATCCGCCAAACAGGAAGTGTAGAAAGGGAGGTTTATTAATGCTGGGGAATGATCGGGAGGTGTTGAAGGGGAATTGTGCTTCCCTAACCTGCTCCCACGTGTACTGCAATGAAGGCCATTATGAGGAACGTAAGCGAAGAAGCACCACTTGGATTGAACACCGAGTTAGTTGCGCGATCACGTGATGAAATCGAATGAGGTATGGATTGAAGTAGGAGACAACAGGCGTGAAAGACACTCAGTATTTAATTAAATAGATGAATAGAGGCGGTCATGGGCCATTGCTGGATGGTGTGTACCTCGGCCTCAGGTGGCACAGAAAGACTTCAAGTAGTGGAAACGGACACCGGGTGTGGGTGATCTGCTGTCAAGGATGGGCGCATACAGACCAAACTGCATAGCTAAGCATAGACATCATGACAGCTTGCTTACGGTTCGTGCAAGTTGCCGTAAACTCAAGCCCCGCAATTTCGACCATATATAGTGAATAGGTCATTCGCGGGTAGATCATGCCAGCCAATCCCGCGCCATCATACCGACCCAAGCCTGGTGTGAGGAGGGTTGTATCACCTGGAGGACTGGTCTTCGCATGCAGCATGGTGGTAATGACTTGGAATCTGTCCAACGCTGCTGTTTACTTAACAACGTTATGCGCATCACGGATCGCTGGGGTGATTCCTGCACACCCGTCACTATTTGACGGTGAATCTGGTGCTCTAGCCGCCACATGCTGCAAACCAGTAGCTGTGACGGCAGATGGGTTGTTTCATCCGCTGGGCCCACGGTTGCCTATCAGTCCCCAGTAGGGAGTTGTAACGAGAAGAAAGGATCGGCGTCAATGGGATTATGCATACTTAATGGGGAATCCACGGCTCACCCGTGACTTCTCTGGATCGAATAAGCGCCTCTCGAGAGGTAAGCAACGCCTGGTATTGTAGCGAAGGATCGAGTGAGCTGGCAGACAATTGGTTGGCGCTGATGATCCTCATATCCGGATGGCGTCTATTTCTGGCTCGGAACCGCTGACGAGCTTCGTAACGGCATATTTGGAAGGCGGGCCAGGTGGTCGGATTCAAGACAAATAGACGGCTGGGGTATATAAGCAGGGATGCGCTCTGCAATCAGACTAGATCCCTATCCAACAACAGCACGATGAATGCCGAGAAGCCGGAAAGCAGGACCGTGGCAGAGGGTGGCTGTACCAACCCTGCCCTCAAAACACAAGATACAGAAATAACCATTTCACAGACAGACCGTCTCAAGCAGCACCGTCTAGCGTCATTGGATGTTTCCAGAGGACTTACGATTATGCTCATGATACTTGTCAACTATCAGGTGGAGCCATACATACAGCTTGAGCATCCCGAGTGGTTCGGCTTCTCTCTGGCGGACTCCGTCTTCCCGAACTTTGTGTTTATCATGGGGCTGGCTATTCCCTTGGCCATGTCATCAGGTAGGAAGCCTGCAGGGTGGAGGCTCTGGCTGCAGGTGTTAAAACGGTTCGTTCTGATCTTTTTAATCGGTGTTTGGGTGAACACGTTTCCGTTCAATTCGCCTGATCTGAGTCGATCGTGGAGGCCCTTGGGCGTCTTACAAAGACTTGCTGTGTGCTATCTGGTATGCTCCGTCGCATTCATACTCTGCAGCGGCAAACCTCGTAGGTCCTGGCAATACTGGTATCTCAGGGTGGGGTTTCCTCTTAGCGCATTCGTGCTCTGGCTGGCGCTTACTTATGGCATCTATGTTCCATTTGAAGGGTGCGGCAGAGGTATGCTGACTCCAGAATGCTCTGCAGAGGGATTTGTCGATAGCCAAATCCTTACTGCGGGCCACAACTACAACCAGAAGCTCTACGATCCCGAAGGGGTGCTCTCGGACATAACCGCATGCATCACCTGTTGGATTGGTATGATGGTCGGCATGAATCTTGTCAAACGACAGGCACAGCTCTCAGAAACATCCTATTGTTATCAAAAGGTTGCCCAACTCTGTCTGATAGCCATGAGCCTTTTACTTGTGACCTACTTTCTAAACGCTGGAATCCCCATAAGCAAGGTCCTTTGGACGCCTACATTTGTTTTGATGGCTGGCGCCTTATCCCTCTCCACGCTAGCCATGTTTATGTACCTGGTGGATATTTTGGGCTTGTTGAATTCCGGGTACAACGTGCTGCGAGGCTTTTTTCGGATGTTTGTTGTCGTCGGGAAGAATCCTTTGTTTCTCTATGTGCTGTCGGAGAACCTGGCCAGCATCCTTACCACCATAGAAGTTTCCTCCAACGCCCACTACGCGCAAGATGGAAAGGTGAGTCTGTGGGGACTTCTCTTCCAGGCGGTGCTCGCATCCTGGCTTCCAACTCGGTTCGCTTCCTTGGTGTGGTCGCTGATATGGGTCTTTTTGATATACGTCCCCATCGCCTTCGTGCTCGACTGGCGTGGATGGTATATACGAATCTAGGAGGGCCCGTGACCAAGGACCTACCACAGGTGATAGAAAACCATCCGGCTCCCTCCACACATATCATTACTGAATACCCAGGACGAGAATGAATCGTTGAACCCTAACGCCAAAGGGAAAGGGGTGTTGAAAGTTCCACTGCAATAAAATCCCCTCCACTAGATATCCTGCTGAGTGGGACGGGTTCGTACCACTGGCACTGACTATGCCCTTCCATCGTGAAGTCAATATACTATGGCAACCAGCATTATTGAGCAGAACTATGTAACAAATCAAAGCACTCCTGGCCAGAGTCGTCTGATTAAAACACCATCCACCCATGAATCAGTGTTCGTGTGGCTCCAGCACTTCAATCCTCATTGCGTCATAGGAGCTCCCGTGACCATTCAACCAGCAGGGAATTCATGAGGATGAAGAATCCCTGATTTTCCCTAATTTTTCTAGCAGCCAAGCACACCCTATAGAAATCGCAGGGATCAACAGGCTCCATCAAAACAGGCCAGCTTCTTTCTCCTAACCATTCACCATGTTTTCAGGACGAGGGAAGAAGAGAGACGTTAGCACCAGAGGAACCAACGAGTGGGAGGAGTTCAATTTCGACATACCCAACCTAGATGAGGTGGAGGTTTCGGAGCATCTGGATGAGAACGACCTGAACGATCCCGATTTATTGGTACGTCACGTTGCAGGTTTGGAGTTGAAAACTATAGTGGAGAGGATCGCTCCGAGACTCGGCTCCACTTATTCTTGCCACTCTCCTCTACGTGTTCATGTTAGGGTTGCAGTATGGATGTTGCATTATTAACTTGCTTTTTGCTCACTCTGAAGAAAGAGTTGCAGGCTTTAAGTGGTATCGGAGCACCCAAGCCGAAGCCTAAGAGCAAGCCCAAGCCTGCGGCAAGCCAAAACTACCTGGATGGATTGGACTTGGACGCGTTGCAGAATCTTGGCGACGAGGAGGAGGTGGAGGTAGAACTCACGGAGGAGGATTTAAACGACCCGAATCTACTAGTAGGTAGTTTCTACGAGCAATGTATCCACGCAATAAGCTGATCAACCCTTTGTACGAACATTTTCGTCTTTTAAGAGTCAACTTTCGGCATTCGAGTCTCTGGAGGAGGTGGAGAAGGGCGGTTCTCAAACAACCGCCGTTCCGGAGGTGGACACAGTCCCAGAGCCCTCGAAGGTAGATATGCCACCAAGCCACCTCGACACCAACGAAGAAAAGCCCAAAGTGGCCGAAGGGACCCCGGTAACCTGTTCTTCCAACGACGTTGAAAGCAGTCGGGTTGAGGCGATTCCAAATCTTTCGCCAACAGAAATCGAGGCGGAAGTGCCAGTCAGTCTTGTAGACGTTACCGAGCCAATAGAGCCAACTCCGCCTACCGTGCCGAAGCCCGACCCATCCGTGCAGATTGAGCTTATCAAGCAAAGGATGCAAGAGTTCAAGCAAGCCGCGCTGTTTTATAAGCGACACAATGACATGCCTACGGCCAGATCCATGCTTGCCATTTCGAAATCCTTACAACAGCCCCTTGACATCCTCTCTCTCGGTGGGCAACTGGATGAACACTTTGAGCTTCCCAGTGTCCCGGTACTAACACCACCGCCGACTACTAAGGGCTCGGAGGCAGCGTCTCCAATGCCACCCAAGACCGCTAGCAAGCCAAGTCCCGCGAAGCGGGAGCCGAAGAGCGACGGAAAGAAAAGCACCAGGTTGCAGGGGGTTACCGAGTCATTTGATCTTCGCGAGGTCATGGAGGACCCGATGGTTAGTCAGGTAAGCAGATCGTCGATCCTTCAACATCGCAGAAAGTCTCCTCAAGGCCACGCTTAACACGTGACCGTCTTTAGATCACCTCTAAATCCCCCAAGGAGCAATACTCGGAAATGTGCCGGCAGCTAGAGCAACAGATCACCTACTGTACGTCGATTGCCGCGCACTACTACAAGGCTGGGGAGAAGGCCAGCGCGCTACAGTTTCACAAGCTGAAGAAGAGTTTCTTGGCCGACCTGGCCTCGCTCCGCTCCTACGAGGAGCACCAAAGGCCGGTTCCGAGATTCCACTACCAAGACGTCACATACATGATCGAGAACGCCTTCTACGACATCCCGGTGAACGAGATGGAGTTCGAGATCGTCCGCGGGTTTCACCTGGGCGTCAAGGAGGTCAGCGGCAACAACGTCGATGCTTATGTCAGCTTCGATCTCGGATGGCCCACCGAGGGCTCCGGGCCTGGCAAAGGTGACACCGCGGTGATCCGGAAATCCATGGATCCAGGTAAGCGCGCACGAACGTCTTGTGTACCGTACTGCATCTGACCCGACCGACAGAATTCCAATTCAACCGCCGCATCCCGATCGAGCGGACCAGATCTTTCCAGCGGTTCGTCGAACGGAAGAAAGCGGTGTTCGAGGTGTTCCATTATCGGGGATTCCTATGGCGCGCGGTGTCCCTGGGGAAGGTCCAGGTGAAGCTGGACAGACTGCTCCACCGATGTGAGATCCACGAGGTCCTGGAGGTAAGTGATTCGGTTCCGGCGTCTCCACTCGCATCCTAACAAGCTCCCCGTTCGCCCCAGCTGTTGGACGCCAACCGCAGACCCACGGGCGGAAAGCTGGAGATCAAGATTCGATTACGAAACCCATTGCTCAAAGCCGATATCTCGACCAAATCCGAGAAATGGCTGTTCCTGGAATTCGATCAACCCGGTAATCCTTCCGCTGCGCCCATACCAGCATCATCCCCAGCCCCAGCCCCCGCCCCCGCCCCCGCCTCCGCTCCAGCACAGCCAGTTGCCACCGATCCACAGCCTCCTAGAACCGAAGCTTCCCCAACACAGCCAGCAGACGTCGATGTCAAGATGGACGCTCCGTCGCCTCATCCCAGTGACAAATCCAAACCGTCACAGCAAAAGAAATCCCAGGCCCCAAGTGCCGTGGAGGAGCCGGACGAGCTTCAACTGGCCATAGAGGAGTTCAACAGGTAAGCAAATGGTAAACCACACCCCAATCCCCTCGTCCCACTAACATGAACGGCACATCGCAAACAGCCCCGACAAGCTGGTATCGAACATGGTGCTGGAGCAAGAGCTCCAGCTCGTCCAAGCGCGCATAAGCCAGTCACGCCAACCGGCCGACGACCTACTTGATCGACAACAAGCGTTGGACATCAAGATGAACATGCTTGTGATTCAGGTTCAAACCGGCCAGCTCACCATGGACGGCTACCTCCAGCAAGTCCGGGAGGCGATCAGGAGCACCAAACGACTCGCGCTCATCTTCAAAAACCACCAGAACATGGAGTTGGCCAAACACGCGCTAGCCAGAATCAAAACCATGTCGCAGGAAGTTGAGGAAGCGGAGAAGGCCATGGCCGAAGGACTGATGGAGTGATCCCGCTCCTTCACCCTCGCGCCTCCTCTCGTGCGAGGTCCACTCATTTCGCATACTTCTCCACCTCCACCCTCACCCATGCCCACACCTACGCCCACGCCCACACCCACACCCACACCCATTCCACGTCTCTAGGCTAGTCTATTGATCGGGCCACCAATGGAATTGAATCACGTTTCAGTGAAACGCGATAACTCAGAACCCATTAAATTTGATTGAATTCGCCACCGTTCCACGTATCCATCGTCGAGTTCCAATTCGTGAACGCAAGACTGAAGGTGCCACCCGGTCTAGCGTGCATTTGGTGGCAGCCGAACAACCGCATTTCATGCTGAAAGAGTTCTGGGGGTATTGGGAGCGATTGAGAGGTGTTGCAAATCTTGGGATCTCACCTAAATGTTGTCGTCCTAAAGATTTGGTTTGCACCTGAACCATTCGTATGGGGCAAGATTCTCCTTGGCTTGTTGCTAAGTTCTGAATTGTCCACTTGAGGTTTGGCTCCTAAGATGTGAGCTAATTCTCAGAATCGGTGAGGGCCTGGAAGTTATCAACCCTCTCCAACCTGTCCAAAAGCCCTCGAACTTTTCACACAGCTTCCTGAGGCCTTATGCCATAGTTTGTTCGCTGGTTCCCAGACCTCCTGTTCTTCAGCCAGCAGTGGATGGCTTGGCACCTTGTCTGCCAGTGTTTGCAATGAATCCTTGCAATATTCAAGTGTGTCTTCTTGAGCACCACTCTTCAAGAAGTGTGGCAACCTCTTAGTTTGTGTATTATTGTTCCAAAATTCCACCTTTGGAATTGTCATAGCCAACTGAATTCTTGACATTGCTGCCATACTTGCCAGTGGGGTCTCCACACTGTCTACAACAGAGCATGTAGAGGCTACAAAAGGGGAAATGCCTTTCTTGGTCAAATACTCCATCTCAATAGAGTGTTGCTCAACTGGCTGAACTTCAAGCTCCTGTGAAAACAATTGTTGTCTTGAGGGTAATCTTCTTTGTTATTATGAGATGTGGACTGTGCATAGTTAAATTTGTCATTTGGTGAGTGCTGCTGCTATTGCCTCCTTTTTCTCTGTCTCTGACTTGGGCAAGCTTTCTTTCCTTTCCCTTTTCCTTTACCCTTACCACTGCCAGAACTTTTCCTACTACACTGACTGAGTGCTTCTTGTATTGTACTACATTTCTTGCTTGATAAATACTGCATTGATGCTACTGTTTCTGCTTACTTTCCCTTACTGATACTCTGCTGACTTCCTGACATTTCTTGCTATTTACTGGGTGATTTCAGCCTTGCATGTGATTGGCTCATGAAGAAGGTGCTAGCATTTTGACCTGATATCCTGCTCTACTCCCTCTGATAATTCTACTACTCACAGGATATCTTCACAGGATTCTAATGTTAACCCAAAATCCACTTGCCTGCTTAAACTTGGGGTATTGTTCAAGGAACAGGTCATGTGCATTCTGCTTTTCTTTTAGTGCCTGATAGTCCAATGGTATGCTAGCCTTTAGATGATTGTTTACCAAAGTTCTTATGGCATCCTGAATATGACCCACTCATTGTTATTGCACCCAATGGCTTCATGGATCTTCAATGTCTTTGGATTTTTTGGCTACAGTATCTATATCACAGGCTCACCTTTCCATGCTATGATAGGATTTTCTGCAGGCTCTATTGTTGGTAATATTGTTATGCAGCAAAAAGCTGAACAACCCTCCACTGCTGCTATGTTGGGACACAGCTTGACTTTTGTGTGCATCATTGAGCTGCTTGAGTTCCTTCCTTATGATATAGATATAGCATTCTCCACTTTGCATACTGATTGCTCTGATGTAAAAATTTGTATTTCCACCTAAATATTCACCTAACTTAGTCACTTAGATCATCACCTTCAAATCCTAGAGAATACTGACCAAATTCCTTGTTGGGATTTACTTGGAATATTTTCACCAAAATACCAGATACCCAGAAATGAAAATTCTCAAAGTTGTCCAAACAGCCCCAAACTTTGCACACATGTTCTTGGGACCTTCCTTAACCTATTCTACGTGTTTTTAATGCCAAGACAAGGTAAAAGTATAAATACTACTTTTACATTCAATAAATCATTAAGTGAAAACCACCTAATCTACTTGTTCTCCAAATCACTTCCAATATCTCCAAGACTCTTACAACAGGTTATGAGCCCCAAGCTGTCACTCTCTGCAATATCTACTACTGCTATTACTGGAATATTTCCCTCTGCTGAAAAGTTGGATGGATCCAACTACCAAGTGTGGAAGGTGAAGATGAAGATGCTGCTACAAGAAAGAGGCCTTTGGGATATTGTCATGGGAGAAGAATGCCCTCCTAAAAACATGGGAGAGGAAGCCTTAAAGTATCAGAAGAAAGAACAAAGTGCCTTTAACTGCATTTGCCTTAATGTCAAGGACAAATTGCTAATTCAATGCTCAAGAGCAAAAACTGCAAAGAATGCCTGGAAGGCATTAGAAGACACCTACCAGTCATGTTCAGCTGCTAAGAAAATGTATCTGAGACAAAAATTCTTTACTACAAAGATACTGCCAGGAGAAGAAATGAAAAATCTAATTAACAGAATTACCCTGCTGGTAGATGAGATGGAATCTGTGGGCGTACCAACTACTGATGAGGATGTGATAGTTACCATCCTGAGTAGCCTGACAGACAAGTTTCAAGGCCTTGTATCAGCCCTAGAGTCCATAACTGAAGATTTGACCTTAAATTACGTATATGGAAGGCTCCTGGATGAAGAATTAAGAAAATCAAGCACCAATAAGAAGGAAGAAGAAAATGCTTTGATAAGCAATGATAACCAACAAAGGAGGTACCCAAGACCCTACAAAGGTAACAGCAACCTATTTTGCAACTACTGCAAAAGGAAAGGACACACATCAGACCGGTGTAGTGGTGTATAGGTCCAAGGGAGAGATATGTCCAACACTTCTCAAGTGTTTTGTGTGTGGGGTGTTCACTGGGTGCAATAACCTCTGGCAAAAGCTTGCTAGGAATACTTGGGTTCTGTTTCTAATCTAATGTGAAGGGGAATAAAGCCACAAGCTTGTCAAGGGAAAACTATTGAGCTACAATCCCCAACTTAGTTGGTGTCTTAACAAAAGTATGTGCTGGGTTCAGTGTCCTTTGAGATGACAATGTACCAAAGCTTCCAAAGTCAAAACAACTGTAAACTCCACCAGCAGGGACTTGATAAGAATGCAGCTGTGGTCAATAGTTACAAAGACAGAAAAGTATCTTTGCCTGTACAAGAACAAACTTGGGAAAGAATCAAATATAATAAAAGATACCTACTCTGAGTATTCCTCACAAGTAGTGCCTCCAAGGTCAGTTGGCTGTCAGCACGGCTTACTGGGAGTGTCCTGTGGTCTAGGGTTGGAAGTTCAGGTAGCAGCAGGTAGCAGTGATCACGCTAATCAACAAGTCAGTATATTGATAAAAGGGATGATGATGATTTATTGTAGAGGGATAGCCTCCCTTATATACTTTTCTCACTGGCTAAGTGATTACTAATCATGGTGTTCCAGAAGGTTCCAGATATCAATAGAAATCTTAATGACATCAGAATGACCTAAGAATGCTCTAAGTAGGTGCTGGAAGGTTCTAAGAGGCACAGCACATCCAACCAATCAGGAATCAGTATTCTGAAACCTGTGTAACATGGGGATACCATATATGGTATGGAAATGGTAGGGATGGTGACACGGGTTGATCATGTGTCACAGGTACTGGCGCAGGTACTTGCCTAATATAGAAGCACTTGTAGCTAGTAATCTTACATAAAGTGAGGGGTAACTTATGCAATAAGGTAAGCAGGTGTAATAGTCAACTGGCTTATGGGATAGTACTGATTGGGTAAGACAAATAGGATAAAACTAAAATGAGTGTAGTAGGGATATAGGGAAGTAGAAAACAAGGGAATGAGCACATCTGTCAGTGGGTGTCACTGTCACCCCACTACACCGGTGTCTCAAAAAGAAAGATAATCAGCAAAAGAAGCCTGAATATGGAAATGCTGCAACAACAGAAGATAGACCATTCATATCTGCACTAAATATAACCACAAACAAAGATTCTCAGATGTGATATATTGACTCTGGAGCATCTCAACACTTTACACACCAAAAAGAACTTTTTACCTAATATCAAGAAATTCCAATCAAGAAGGTTTTCATGGGTGACAATAGAACACTTGATGCAGTGGGAGAAGGAACTATCCAAGTAAACCTTAGAAGCAGTGAAGGAAGCCATGCACTGACCTTTAAAGAAGTACTCTATGTACTAGAAATAGCCAAGAACCTACTCTCTGTAAGCAAGGCTACAGCAGAAGGACTCAGTTTCAGTTTTGACAATTCTGGATGCAAGATCACTGATCAAAATGGTGCCCATATTGCTTTGGGCATCAGAGATCAGAATCTATACAAGTTGACTTATATTCCATCATATTTGGAAGCTAATATAAGTAACTTAAATGAAGAAACACCTATGCTTTGGCATAGGAGATTTGGACACATCAATTTTGATTATTTGCGTAAAATGATCAAAGATCAGCTTATTTCTGGAGTGAAAATTGATCCCCCAGCTAATTTGG
The DNA here is from genome assembly GCA_002104905.1 of Basidiobolus meristosporus CBS 931.73. Lineage (NCBI taxonomy): Eukaryota > Fungi > Basidiobolomycota > Basidiobolomycetes > Basidiobolales > Basidiobolaceae > Basidiobolus > Basidiobolus meristosporus. The sequence goes on from MCFE01000789.1 coordinate 24,831, forward strand.
AGCACTGTGAAGCCTGCATATATGGGGAACAAGCCAGACAACTGCTCAAGAGCTCTGGGCTAATCAAAACTAAGAAAAAATTAGATCTAATTCACTCAGATCTGTGTGGACCTATGCAAAATTTATCCTTAGGTGGGATGAAGTATTTAATCCCTTTTATTGATAATTATGCAAGATATACATGGGTCTACTTCATGGAGAGAAAGGAAGAAGCTCTGTCTAAGCTCAGGGAGTTCAAAACCATGGTGGAGAGAGAAACTGATGAAAAAATCAAGAAAAAACGCTCTGACAATGGTGGAGAATACACCTCAAAACTCTTCATCCACTTCTGCAAAATTCATGGGATAAAGCAAGAGACTACTGTACCATACTCCCCAACGCAAAATGGAGTAGCAGAACAAGCTAACAGATCAATAATTGATATGGCAAGATCTATGATCCATGATCAAAAATTATCATATGATTTTTGGGTGGAATCAGTTGCCACTGCTGTATACCTTAGAAATAGGAGTTATACAGAATACTTTGTGATTCTACTCCATTTGAAGCATGGCATAGATACAGACCAAGTGCAGAACATCTAAGAATATTTAGGTGTATAGTATATGCCAAAAAACTGGCCAGAAATCAGTCAAAATTTGAGCCAAAAAGTGTAAAATGCATATTTTTAGGCTACTACAATGAGAGTAAGGCATACAGACTCTACAATACCAAGGCAAAGAAGCTGATCAAGTCCAGGGATGTGTTGTTTGATGAAAATTCAAAATTTACACAAAAAATGACATCAGATGAGGATGAAAATTTGATCTCAAGTCCACCAATTGTCAGGATTGAATCAGAGCAAAACAATGAAAATTTTTTCACTCCAGAGGACTCTAAAGCCATGGTTCAGCCAGAATCAGTGCCCAGGAATATCCTGGAAGTGATCATTCCAGTATCAAATGCCCAGAGATCCAATTGGACAAGAAATAACCCAATTACTATATCAATGAGGGTACAAACTTAGCCTATGCCTATTCAGTCCATGTTGATGAACCCCAGACTGTAGAAGAGGCCCTAAATAGCCCTCAATCAAAGTTTTGGAGATCTCCAATGACTGAGGAATATCAGGCCCTGATGGAAAATCAAATTTGGGACTTAGTCAAATTATCAATCAACCAAAAATCAATTGGATGCAGATGGGTCTTCAAGACAAAATACAAGGCTGATGGTACAATTGAAAGATACAAAGCAAGACTTGTAGCTAAAGGATACTCTCAAACAAAAGGACTTGACTATACTGAGACCTTTGCACCGGTAGCCAAGTTTAATTCCATCAGATTAATATGGGCTATTGCAGCCAAATATGAGTTTATATTCATCAAATGGATGTAAAAGCTGCATTTTTGCATGGAGAACTTGATGAGGACATGTATATGGACCAGCCTGATGGATTTGTTGACCAAGATAACCCCCATTTGGTCTGCAAGCTTAAAAAGTCACCATATGGTCTCAAACAATCACCAAGAGCCTGGAATTGCAAGATAAATTCTTATTTGGAATCCTTGGGTTTCAAAAGAAGTAATGCTGACTATAGTATATACTATAAGCCAGATAGAGCAAATCCAGTTATATTAGCTCTATATGTGGATGATCTTATTATAGCCACCAATAACCTAGAAACATTGGAAGAGACTAAATCCTGCCTATCTAAGGAGTTCAAGATGTCTGATTTAAGAGAACTTAGTTAATACTTAGGGATTAAGTTCTCCATAGACAGAAGTACCCAGACTATCACCCTAAGCCAATCCAAGTATATTCAAGATATACTAAAGAAGTACCAAATGGAAGACTGTAAACCGGCAGCTACCCCAATGGAGACAAACCTTAACTTGGTCAAAATTCAACCAAATCAAGAGAGCTTGGTGCCATCTGAAAGCCTTGACTTTCCTTATCAATCAATGGTTGGCAGTCTGATGTATATCATGCTTGGAACATGTCCAGATATCTCATATTCAGTGGGAGTTGTCAGCCAACATAATCAGAACTATGGATCTGATCATATTGCAGCAGTTAACGGATTTTTAGATACCTAAAAGGAACTGCTGATATCTGCCTAAGATACACTTATAATGATTCAGAACAGGATCTTGTGGGATACTCTGATGCTGACTGGGGACAAAATTTGGAAGACAGAAGATCCACCACAGGATACAACTTTCTTTACTGTAAAGGAGCAATTTCATGGAATTCAAGAAAGCAACCAACTGTAGCACTTTCCACCACAGAGGCAGAGTATATGGCGGCCTATGAAGCTACAAAAGAAGCAATGTGGTTAAGAAAACTTTTTACAGATTTAGGCCTATGTCAAAAAATGCCTATTACTTTATTTCAAGATAATCAAGGATGTGTACAATTAGGTAGAAATCCTACTTTTCATGCTAGAACCAAGCACATAGATATTAGACATCATTTCATACGTGATGCTATAGAGAATAACTTAGTTAGCTTAGTTTACTGTCCTACAGATGAAATGATTGCAGACATATTTACCAAACCATTAGCTAGAGACAAGTTTGAATATCTTAGGTCAAAATTAGGACTAGTCAGTATAAACATTTAGCTGAGTGGGAGTGTTGTAAAAATTCGTATTTCCACCTAAATATTGACCTAACTTAGTCACTTAGATCATTACCTTCAAATCCTAGAGAACACTGACTAAATTCCTTGTCAGGATTTACCTAGAATATTTTCACCAAAATACCAGGTAACCAGAACATGAAAATTCTCAAAGTTGTCCAAACAGCCCCAAACTTTGCACACATGTTCTTGGGACCTTCCTTAACCTATTCTATGTGTTTGTAATGCCAAGACCATGTAAAGTATAAATACTACTTTTACATTCAATAAATCATTAAGTGAAAACCACATGGTCTACTTGTCCTCCCAATCACTTCCAATATCTCCAAGACTCTTACAACACATCATTGGCTCAACCTGACTCTGCACTGATTGGTGATATTTCTGAATCATAGCCTCTATCCTATGAGCACCTACTTCTAATTGCCTTATTGATACATTTTTTCCAATGGACTGCACCTAGTCATGAGGCATCATCTGTGGTTAATGAGAGTGTTCAGGCAAAATGTAGCAGCTAGCAGTGGGCAAGCTTGCTCCTGGACAGTTATGCATTATGTGCCAATACTTTGCACATCACAAAGCTATCTCACTCAATGAGGTTGGTGCAGATAATTAAGCAAGCTGTGATGCTTGACTCACATGCGAAACTGGAGGCCACTATTGTGGCAGGTAAGATTGGGTATTTGATTTTTTTTGACGTAAAGGAAATACATGCATATTTAACTCTAGATACCCTAATATTTGTCATTCCAATTCCCATCCTTCTGAGTTGATAGAATGTCACTGGTTTATTGATTTATATGCATGCTGATGCTCTAGCCCCTGTTGACCCAGAAGCCAATCAACAAGCTATCAAATATGCCAATACATATTCTACTGACATCAAAGGTGGTCACTTTTGGCATAGTTAGAATTCAGCTGATATTGTGGTGGTGGTTGGCTGTCCGTTTATTGATTTTTCTCTTTGAGATAACCAATTAGCAAGGTATTATGACTCATCAAGAAATACCAAACCTTGCCTTTTAAGCATATAGACCCTACAACTTGAAGACCAGGCAAGGTGCCATAACTAGCATGCAAGTGACCAGGCAAGTAAAAAAAGAGCAAGTAGCTGCACCAGTGCTACATATGATGTATTCATAAGCAGAGTGTTTATTTAAAGGGGTTATATTGCAAGTCTTAGACCAACTTGTTGTTACTTAAATCTAAATGTAGTGATCATAGGTTTGCAATAGTTCAACTTGGATGTCTTAGTCAACTCTGTAGTGTTGGATCAGGATAGTCATAACAACTCAACTCAACTATATTACAATATAGTTTTTTTCCTCACCTGGATTGCTACTGCAGCATCTGGTAGTGAGCTACTTTGCTCACCTAAACTATCCCTTTGCCACCTATCATCTTAGCTTCTTGTTTACTACTAATTAATGTTATCTACACACTTGCTAACAATAGCAAGATGTGGCATTTTGGCACAAATTGGTTCACTCTGGTAGACCTGTGCATAAATGGGCAGCTTTGCAAGTTCTTGTAGTTTGCCCTGAGCCATGTGTTGTAGAATGTTGGGGTACTCCAGGGAGAAGCCACACAACCAAAAGAGCATGAGGTATCTGATGGGTGCACTAACCTCCAGGGCTAAACTGCTGACATCACTATCACTATGCTACTATGGTAAATGCTTCTACTTCTCTAGCTTCCTAGGGGCTCCAGGTATCTCCAAAGGCCTCTGTATATCTATTGCACAGCCCTGAGCAGCACCTTGATGGCAAGTCTGAGGTGCAACAGTTGAAGATCCATTTGAGAAACATTGGGCTCCATAGACAGATCCAATCAGGATCAGCTATTGGGATTCCATCACAAGGTTGTCATAAACCAGCAGCCTGGAATTATTGACCTCTAGACAATCTTGTGGCAGGATTGTGATGGTGGTTTGCTGGTTTTACTGCAAAACAAAGTTATTAACTTTGCATTATTTAATTGACCTTTTGGTAAGTATTACATGGCATTTTGATGGTCTTAATAGACCTGTTCCATTTTACTGTGACAGAATGTGTGGCACAATTCTTGGTTGTTAAGAACAATCAGGCACACTACTGTAGCTACCAGTAGGCAGGACTGCTCTTGGACAATTTTGCACTAGCTGGGACAATCCTGCACACTAGGGCACAATCTGACACAATGAGGTTGGCTTGGATGACTGCACCAACTGGTAATGTATAATTCACATGCACAATTGGATACTACTGTTGTGGCAGTTAAAAGCAGCTGTTTGGATATGTTTCTTTAATGTAAATGGAAATAAATGCATATCACACTATACACTATACTGATACTTACAATTCTGATTAACATCACTCCAATTATACAGTATGTCAGTGATTGATTAGTCTAAAAGTATCTTGAAGCTGTGAGCCCACCAATTGGCTTATTTGCCAATGTGACTACTAAATGTAGTACCCACTCTTTGCCCAAGAGTTCTCCCCTGGGTCCTACCCAAAGTCCCCCAGTATGCACCCTATGATTCCCCCATGTGTCCCCCTCCTATTCCTGCCCTTATCTAGTGAGAACACTTACCATAACAGGAAGGTGTTTACACCCCTATTTTATGGCATATTGCCTATTATCTAAGCCCCTCCAAGTGATATATATATATCCAATTGAACCAAGTGAGAGAACAACAAGATTTAGATGGAATATACACAGGCCTTTATTTCCTTGCTACCTTCTATCAGAAGCTATTCTGAATCCAATGGTACTGACTTGACCTACAAGCTCTCCCACTCACCAAGTAGAGTCAGTAATAACCCACATATTTGGTGCCATTTCTGCAGAAATAAGTACAAGTGAGGTAATGACTACAACAATCAAACTAAAAACATACCAGGGAAAGAGAGAGAAAGCCCTTGAGTGGTTTGATAAGTTTGAGAGAGTTGCGGTTGATGCAGGATGGGACAACAATAAGAAAGTAAGGGAGTTTGCAAGATATATGGAAGGGTCAGCATGGCAATGGCATTATGGGTTGGATGATGCAGCTAAAGTTGACTAGGATGCACTAGAAGAAGCCTACAAGACACGCTTTTTATATGCCAAAGGATACCACAACAAAGCCCTTCTACTGACCTCACAGAAGAAAAGCAGTGAGAGCTATAAAGCCTACACTGAGCTGTTTCTCCAACAAGTTTGAAGTCTCCCAAAGGACAAAATTGCCAAACCACAGCTCATTAGGTAATACATCATGGGCTCAGATAACAAAGTAAGATGTAGGGCATCCAATGAACAACAGGGATGTAAATGTTGCAAGAGTTGGTCAAACAAGTACCAGGGGTCTTCTTGCTATGGGGGCTACCCTATAGTGATACAAGTGCTTGAGGGATAGGGATCCCCTGTAAGAAAGGAAAAATTGCATCCCCAAAAGACTGTGAGCCAGAAGATTTACAGCAAAAGGTCCAAGAACTCTTGATCAGAAATGTCCAAGAAGTCCCCAAAGTTGGTGATAAACTCTGGGAAGCTGTTGTAGATCCAAAGGCCCAGGTGCAAGCCCTAACTCAGCAGTTGGAACAACCACAATGACATTATCCATGTTATGTATGTGGAGAAGTTGGCCACCAGGCCCACAAATGTGAAAAATGCTACAGCCAAGAACCTGTATCAGACACAAAACAGAAGAAAGCATCAAAAGACAGAGTCCCTTGCCAGGAGGCCAAAAGGACTCAGTCAATATAAGCCCTCCAGTTAGAACAGTTAAGTGAGGAAGAAGAAGTGTCAACATGCTGCTTCTAGAGAGGAGGCAAAGGAACCTGTAGTAGAGGTTCTGACAAAAGGAAAGAATGTGGAATTAGATGAAGAAATACAGAATGAGCCTTGGGCAGAAGTGTTGAAGCAAACAAAGAATGCTAGTATATCTTCCCACAGCCTATTCCCCATAATGAAGGTACTAGAGCAAACCAAGGCAACCCTCCCAATGACCAATTTGCTGAGACTTGCCCTAGCTCTAGTCAAGGAACTGATAGAGGGATTGAAGGAGATAACAACCGTTCATGTCAACCAGACAGTCCTACAAAAACCAAATAAGGGTACATACATAAAGGTATGTATAGAGAATAATGATATTCTCACCCTTATCATCACAGGATCCTCTACATTGATCATATCAGAGTCATTAGCAAAATAGACTTGTTCCGTTGGATAGTGCCACATTGAGCCATGAGTGCCAAATGATGCCATAGTGTGCCAGGGAGGCTAAGTGAGCCTATACTTGGCCACAGAGTGTGAAACATAGATCTGCATCTTCATGCAAAGCAGCCCCTGTGTTTCACCAATTGTGTTGGAGAAAATCCACTTTTTGACCTTTTTTATTAGGTCAATGTTGTGCAGGATGTGTAAGAGCACAAAAGGATTGAAAATATGCATCAGGTACTCAATACCCATGGCACTCTGAATCTAGCTCCTGTGGCTTGTAACATGTCACAACAATGCATGGCACTATCTTGGTCCACTGGTACTATCTGGCACTATATTTAATTATTAGCCCTAAAGTAAGATCTATACAAAGCACTTATAGTGCCAGATAGTACCAGTGGACCAAGATAGTGCCATGCATTGTTGTGACATGTTACAAGCCACAGGAGCTAGATTCAGAGTGCCATGGGTATTGAGTACCTGATGCATGTCTTCAGTTCTTCTGTGCTCTTACACATCCTGCTTAACATTGATCCACAAAAAAACGTCAAAAAATGGATTTTCTCCTGCATCATAGGTGAAACACAGGGGCTGCTTTGCATGAAGATGCAGATCCATGTTTCACACTCTGTGGCCAAGTATAGGCTCACTTGGCCCCTCTGGTACACAATGGCATCATTTGGCACTCATGGCTCAATGTGGCACTATCCAACGGAACAAGTCTAATGTCTAAAGTTAGATATAGTCCACAACAACACCATTTTGGTATGGCTAGCAAATGACCAACTGGACACAACAGTAGGAATGGTGCCTAATTGCCCCATCTGGCAGGTAAGTTGATTATACACCAAGATGTTGTAGTCCTACCCATTGCAGCCAATGACTTACTCATTGCCAAGAGTTGGTTTATCCAACATATGATGGACATACTCTACAGTGCATCTGAACTCAGGTGGGATACTGAGAGTATCCCACTGATTCATATTGCCAATGAGAGCAAGGCGTGTAACTACAGTGTGACAATCAAAGAGGTGAAACCATTACAATCTCCAATCAACACACAAAAGGTAATAAAAATACCACCAGCTAGTGAGGGAGTGATTGCATTAGAGACACCAATAGCTTATTTGACAAGTGGAAGAATGATAACTGCAACAAAGGTATCCAAGCAACTGGAAGGAATCTCAATCCCTAAAGTATAGATACTGCTGAAATTTGAAACGCAAAGTCTGAAGTGCTTAGTGGTTATCAATGGGCAACATGTGGTGACATTGCCTAGAGGAGTGCCATTGTTAAACCTAGAGGAGGCTGACAGAAACAACCAAGGACCGCTTACAAAAAAGGATACTGAGGAGGAACTCTGCAAACTAAAGGTGGACCCCAGTCTACTGCCTTTGTTACAAGACAAGTTCCTAGAAAGAATACACCTGCTTGCCCAAATATTCTCTAAGAGCCAAGTAATTGGCCATATACCTGGGGTATATCACCAAATCCACCTTGCCAACAAATACACCATGAAGCAAAAAGCCTATAGGAACTTGAAAATTGACACTGATTATATCAAAGAGACAGTTGAAACTTTGTTAAAGGATGACATCATTACAGAGAGCCATTCTGTGTGGGCCTTCCCTGTAGTGATAGTTCCAAAGAAAGATGGAAAGCAATGTTTTTGCATTGGCTGCTGAAAATTGAATGCTGTTACCCAGACAGATGTGTGTCCACTACTGCAAATTGATGACCTCTTGGACAGATTAGTTGGAGCTAAATATTTTAGCTCTCTTGACTTAATCTGTGGGTATTGGCAAGGTAGAAGTAGTCCCAGAAGATTGACCCAAAACTGCCTTTATAAGATTGTTTGGATTACACAAATAGAACCAACTATCCTTTGGCTTGTGTAATGCTCCTGCTACATTCCAAAGGATGATCAGCAAGGTGCTAGGAAATTTATGCTGGGAATGCACTCATTTTTATCTGGACAACATCACAATATATTCCCATAGTGTAGAATAACATATACACAACATGCAATGCATCCAAACTGTTGTAAGAGTCTTGGAGATATTGGAAGTGATTGGGAGGACAAGTAGATTATGTGGTTTTCACTTAATGACTTATTGAGTGTAAAAGTAGTATTTATACTTTACATAGTCTTGGCATTACAAACACATAGAATAGGTTAAGGAAGGTCCCAAGAACATGTGTGCAAGGTTTGGGGCTGTTTGGACAACTTTAAGAATTTTCATGTGCTGGGTACCTGGTATTTTGCTGAAAATATTCCAAGTAAATCTCAACAAGGAATTTTGGTCAGTATTCTCTTGGATTTGAAGGTGATGATCTAAGTGACTAAGTTAGGTGAATATTTTGATGGAAATACAAATTTTTACAACACTCCCACTCAGCTAAATGCTCATACTAACTAGTCCAAATTTTGACCTAAGATATTCAAACTTGTCTCTAGCTAATGGTGTGGTAAATATGTCTGCAATCATTTCATCTGTAGGACAGTAAACTAAGCTAACTAAGTTATTCTCTATAGCATCACGTATGAAATGATGTCTAATATCTATGTGCTTGGTTCTAGCAAGAAAAGTAGTATTTCTACCCAATTGTATACATCCTTGATTATCTTAATATAAAGTAATAGGCATTTTTTGACATAGGCCTAAATCTGTAAAAGGTTTTCTTAACCACATTGCATCTTTTGTAGCTTCACAGGCTGCCATATACTCTGCCTCTGTGGTAGAAAGTGCTACGGTTGGTTGCTTTCTTGAATTCCATGAAATTGCTCCTTTACAGTAAAGAAAGGTGTATCCTGTGGTGGATCTTCTGTCTTCTAAATTTCATCACCAATCAGCATCAGAGTATCCCACAAGATCCTGTTCTGAATTGTTATTAGTGTATCTTAAGCAGATATCAGCAGTTCCTTTTAGGTATCTAAAAATCCGCTTAACTGCTGCAATATGATCATATCCATAGTTCTGATTATTTTGACTGACAACTCCCACTGAATATGAGATATCTGGATGTGTTCCAAGCATGATATACATCAGACTGCCAACCATAGATTAATAAGAAAAGTCAAGGCTTTCAGATGGCACCAAGCTCTCTTGATTTGGTTAAGTTTTGACCAAGTTAAGGTTTGTCTCCATTGGGGTAGCTGCCGGTTTACAGTCTTCCATTTGGTACCTCTTTAGTATATCTTGAATATTTTTGGATTGACTTGGGGTGATAGTCTGGGTACCTCTGTCTATGGAGAACTTAATCCCTAAGTAATAATTAAGTTCTCCTAGATTGGACATCTTGGACTCCTTAGATAGGCAGGATTTAGTCTCTTCCAATGTTTCTAGGTTATTGGCAGCTATAATAAGATCATCCACATATAGAGCTAATGGAACTGGATTTGCTCTATCTGGCTTATAGTATATACTATAGTCAGAATTACTCCTTTTGAAGCTCAAAGATTCCATATAAGAATCTATCTTGCAATTCCAGGCTCTTGGCAATTGCTTGAGACCATATAGTCACTTTTTAAGCTTTCAGACCAAATGGGGGTTATCCTGGTCAACAAACCCATGAGGCTAGTCCATATACTCATCCCCATCAAGTTCTCTATTCAAAAATGCAGCTTTTACATCCATTTGATGGATAAAAAACTTATATTTGGCTGCAATAGCCAAAATTACTCTGATGGACTAAATCCCAAGTTTGATTTTCCATCAGGGCCTGATATTCCTCAGTCATTGCAGATCTCCAAAACTTTGTCTGAGGACTATTGAGGGCCTCTCTCACAGTCAGGGGCTCATCAATATGGACTGAATAGGCATAGGCTAAGTTTGTACCCTCATTGATATAGTGATTGGGCTATTTCTTGTCTGATTGGATCTCAGAGCATCTGATACTGGGATGATCACTTCTGGGATATTCCTGGGCACTGACTCTGGCTGAAACATGGTTGTAGAGCTCTCTGGAGTGAAAAAACTTTAATTGTTTTGCTCTGATTCAATCCTGACAATTGTTGGACTTGAGATCAAATTTTTGTCATCATCTGATGTCATTTTTTGTGAAAATTATGAATTTTCATCAAACAACACATCCCTGGGCTTGATCAACTTCTTTGCTTTGGTATTGTAGAGTCTGTATGCCTTACTCTCATTGCAGTAGCCCAAAAAATATGCATTTTACACTTTTTGGCTCAAATTTTGACTGATTTACGGCCAGTTTTTTGGCATATGCTGTACATCCAAATATTCTTAGATGCTCTGCACTTGGTCTGTATTCATACCATGCTTCAAATAGAGTAGAATCACAAAGTATACTGTTATAACTCCTATTTCTAAGGTATACAGCAGTGGCAACTGATTCCACCCAAAAATCTTAGGATAATTTTTGATCATGGATCATAGATCATGCCATATCAGTTATTGATCTGTTAGCATGTTCCACTACTCCATTTTGCTGTGGGGAGTATGGTACAGTAGTCTCTTGCTTTATCCCATGAATTTTGCAGAAGTGGATGAAGAGTTTTGAGGT